>JAVTVY010055642.1:0-308819 GCA_036873755.1 Hanleya hanleyi | reverse complement strand
CAGTCGCGTCCTTTTCTCGTGAAGTCGGCGTTCGTTACTATTTAATGTATACGCATACTGTATGGAATATATTTTCAGAGGAGATATGTGTCGAAGCAACAACAATAGTATTTCATTTTTTCTCGTCTTGTGAACTTGACCGGATCCTGTCCAGTGCAATGTATTATGGGGGACTCCTGCTCCCCGAATGAAGTACTATGGCTGAAATCAAGAGTGATACTGGATCCTCTGAAATGTGATGGTTCAAATATGAGCTGAGGTCATTCCCAGTCCCATCTGAACATACATGTATCATGCAGTGCAACCACGAAGGATCTTCTGAATTCGGGTTTTCACATCCAATTGGCGATTGTCTTCACCCCGACATGTCCGAAGACGGCATATTCATGTAAGGACATTGAAGTCAGAGTGTGCCTGTGTAGGCATCTGTGCATAATGGTAAGAGCCAACATTATGCTTTCTGTACTTACCCCTATGTGACCTGGGCGATTTGGAGTGCACCACAGCCTGGCCCCCATCGAAATATTTTCATTATCTCTGAGACTAGCCAGGGGTTAAAACTTACGAGTATTTGTATCGAGTTCTGCTAGAAAAAAATGAAAAATCCAAGATAGTCTTACTGATAACGGCAGAGTGGCGTCATTTTCCCAGAAAACAAATTTGATCTGAAATGAAATAATTCTTGCGCACTTTCATCTTCAGAACATCAAGTAATTTGAACGTTGCGTTTAATTCTTGCCTCTAAAGGTAAGATTCTGTTGGTGGATGTTTAGTCCTCGAGGCCTGTTCTCGGTACAAATCATTGTGATTTTAGTTTTGTGACTGGTAAACGTAGTGGAGAATTCCCAGACCTGAATGAGAACTTGCATTTGTCTAAAATTTCACGCTTTTTAACCGTTTTTTTTTATCTCGGTCACATAGTTCTTCATTTTTCATCAAATGACTTGGTAGGACTATTAATTCATCGATCTTAAATATTTGTATCTAATGCCACTGAAGCCGTTTGGTCTCGTCATTCAATATGTTCGCATGAACAGTTATAATGAAAGCTTGGCTTTGATAAGAATCATCCTGAGAATCCGTTTTTGTTCTTCTGAAGCTTCTAGATATAACAGATTCAGCGTATTTGCCTACGGGACCATGTGGCCTATCTTTTCTCATCAATCTTATTATGTTGCGTTTAATTAGGTTTAATGACAGCAAACGGGAAGACCATACACTTGGTTTGCTTAAACACAAGATACCATACCAGCAAAATATATAATGTTTTTACTCACCTGTTGTTATTATAAGGAATAGAATGCGCAAATTTACATTGAACATATCTCTGTCCGGTTACACCCTGTTATGCCAACTGGTCTGGGAATACTGTGGAATCCAGGGATATGAGAAGGCAAAGCACCCGATCTGTTCATGAATATTTTAGCCTGGGTCCGTCGAATTATATTTCTCAGAGAGAACAGAAGTAGGGATTCTGAGCTTTCAACAGACTGGTTGGTGTTGATGGTACCACAGCTACATGGTCATTAGATCTGGCTATCAATTAATAATAATCTATACTAGCAGGGCCGGCGAGAACATAGCTTCGGCCCTAATGACCTTTACTGTGCGTAAATATGACACATACATAAATAAATAAAAATAAATAAATAAAAGTACGTGATACGTGGTCATTATACCTGTGTGCTTGGGTTAATCCACTTTATTTTGGGGGTGGTGAGAGAGAATCACCATCTCCCTTTCTCCAAGATTTTATATCGAATATCCGCCCCTATAAATCAACCCCGTTCCGCGCTTTCTAAGCAGCCATAACTTGAGAAGATATTTTGTGGCCGTGGTGTGAACTTGGCTAAACCAAACAATAAATCTCCTACCTTTAATGTCCCCTTCAATCCAAACGGAAGCGATGTAAGGATTTGTGGATCCTACGGTGAATGCATGAATGTAAGATCTTACAGCAACATATACAATCGGGGATCGTTGGTAGAATAGTATATTAGAACTGAGTTTATCTTGTATGTTATTTTTTATTAAGAATGGATATTCTGAAATATATCAATCTATATATCTAAATATCTACGAAAATGACGCACTGAAGGATATATATCCAACTTCACTGGATTTTAAGGAAACCAAAGATAACCCTGACGGCACGTCATATTTAGACCTATATCTGTATAAAAATAAAACGGGCCTTCTCTCTCGTAGACTTTATGACAGAATAGGTGATTACGTTTTCGACATCGTGAACTATCCCTTTCTGAAAAGCAATATTCCAGTGAGACCTGCATGTGGCGTATGCATATCTGGCCTGGTAGCATGAACCCATGTTCTTCAAGATCATCATATTGTTCGTATGAACACACAGTCAAAGCGTGACTGAGATACATCATTCTCTAGATAGGACTTTACATACTGAAACTGATCAGCGATACGGATTTGATATTAAGTCTTGTCGGCATCATTGAAACTGTTGACCGCTTCCCTCTTGCGGTAAACTGGCCTATTTCATGTATATTAAGATTGTTGTTTGTTTTGTTTTTTTTTGACGGGGGTGGGGGGGGGGGGGGGGGATTTGGTTTAATGTCACACTCAAGTTTGTTTCACTCATATGGTGACAGTTAGTTTGGATGGTGGAAGAATCCGGATAACCCGGAGAGAACCACCGCCCGTCGGTATGTACCTGACAAACTTTCAAACATGCATCAGCTGGGCTCGAACCCGTACCGATTTAGTGGTGTGAGGCTAGCGATCACCAGCGAAACGCCTTAGACCACTCGGCCACAGAGGCCCCGTTTGTTTTTTGAATTTGGTGTTAATGCTGTTATATGTAATTTGGAATATGTCTTTGGACTACGGACGCGGAAATTCTTTGATGAACGGCGCCTGAATATTGAATGACGGAAAATTTGTATTACCTAAGATATACACAGTATTCGACCTTCACAATATATTTATATGATATAGCAGTCCAGGTATTGTATGACAACATTTTGCTCCATTTACGGTACACATAAGAAGACAAAATGGTTTCATATTAATAACTAATGGCAATAGGAGAGGAGATCAAGATCTGTTGAATAATTAAATTGTTTCCTATAAAGAAAGTCGTTCGTGCATTAGATATACAAGTTTTGTATGGATAGAGAAAATAAATCCAAGCGTCTAGTGGGTCTTTCAATATTCAACCATCGTGCTTTCACCCTACCTGGCCTGGGGGTGGGGGGGGGGAGTTAGGGCGAAATGGCCCAAACTTTCTGCGCTATCTCCGGAACAACAGAAAATAGAGGGCTGAAACTCCTTGACTTTATATTTTATCATATTGGGATCATTTTGGGCCTATTTGTATAACCCCCCGAGCAGAGGATCATGGGTAAATTCAAGATGGCGGTCACGTAGGGTACCAGAAAAGTGATGTTTTGTCATATTTCTTCAAAATTTCTGCTTTTCCGCGACGAAAAGTGGGCAAAAACTATTTTACTTTACATCACATTAACATTTACTAATTTATCATGCAGTTTTTGAGGAGAATTGCATAATTAAAAAATCGGAAAATCCGACCGAAAAATCAACCAAAAAAATGCCGTTTTTGAAAGTGACGTCACTGTGATGTCATCAAAGCGGTCAAAGCGGATTATGGACGCGGATATTCTCTAATGGACGACGGCTGAATTATGAATGACGAACTAGACGCTTGTAATCTTGGATTTTTTACATTTTCTGGTATATCTTGACCCAAGGGTATAGTGCGGTAAGTTTCAGCTCTCTAGCTCAAGGGGTAAGAAAAGCCCCCCCCCCCCGCCCAGGCCATGATATGTCCCAAAAACCCAGGCCAGATAGGGTGTTAAGCATTCCCGGGTCCATAATCCCAAGATCATAAACAACATTACCACCAAATCAAAAACAGCAATCGTAGTATACATAGCCTAGTTTTCTACAACAGAGAAGCGGTCAACAGTTTCAATGATGCTAGCAAGACATCATGAGGTTCCAGTTTCCTAATCCATATGATTTTCGGTATACAGTCGTTGTCTAGAGAATTATGTAGCTCAGTCAAGTTTTGATTCTCATCTGATCTGATTCCTTGAACTGTCTAAAATAAAACTGAGTTTGTGGAGCAAAATTGGAGGGTAATGTAGTGCATTTTTGGAAAAGTGAAATTTGGAAAATAATAAAAATGGAGCGACTGTTTCACTCACGAATAAAGTTGGAACATCACTTGATTGATGGTCAACTGCGAAGAGTTACTTGAATTTGTTGGAATGTAGAATGCTACACGTGGTGCAACAAGGTCGGAGCGGGCCGAGTTGAGAGGTCGGAGAGGGCCGAGTTGAGAGGCCGGAGAGAGCCGAGTTGAGAGGTCGGAGAGGAGCGAGTTGAGAGGCCGTAGTGGGCCGAGTTGAGAGGCCGGAGAGGGGCGAGTTTAGAGGCCGGAGAGGGCCGAGTTGAGAGGTCGGAGAGGGCCGGGATTAGAGGTCGGGGAAGGCCGAGTTGAGAGGTCGGAGAGGGCCGAGTTGAGATGCCGGAGATGGCCGAGTTGAAAGGTCGGAGAGGGGCCAGTTGAGAGGCCGGAGAGGGCCGAGTTGAGAGGTCGGAGAGGGCCGAGTTGAGAGGTCGGAGAAGGCCGAGTTGAGAGGTCGGAGAGGGCCGAGTTGAGAGGCCAGAGAGGGCCGTGTGGTCATGTCATTCAGGATGTCCACATGAACATCTACAATAAAGCGCGGCTGGGATACACATCATTCCAGGAATCAGTTTGGATCTTGTGATGGTTTTAGGTCATATACCGATAACTTTTCCCCCACCCTTGTTACGTTGCGTTTAATTCTTGCCTATAAAGGTGACATTCTGTTGGTGGATGTTTAGTCCCCGAGGCCTGTTCTCGGTACAAATCATTGTGATTTTAGTTTTGTGACTGGTAAACGTAGTGGAGAATTCCCAGACCTGAATGAGAACTTGCATTTGTCTAAAATTTCACGCTTTTTAACCGTTTTTTTTTATCTCGGTCACACAGTTCTTCATTTTTCATCAAATGACTTGGTAGGACTATTAATTCATCGATCTTAAATATTTGTATCTAATGCCACTAAAGCCGTTTGGTCTCGCCATTCAATATGTTTGCATGAACAGTTATAATGAAAGCTTGGCTTTGATAAGAATCATCATGAGAATCCGTTTTTGTTCTTCTGAAGTTTCTAGATATAACAGATTCAGCGTATTTGCCTACGGGACCATGTGGCCTATCTTTTCTCATCAATCTTATTATGTTGCGTTTAATTAGGTTTAATGACAGCAAACGGGAAGACCATACACTTGGTTTGCTTAAACACAAGATACCATACCAGCAAAATATATAATGTTTTTACTCACCTGTTGTTATTATAAGGAATAGAGTGCGCAAATTTACATTGAACATATCTCTGTCCGGTTACACCCTGTTATGCCAACTGGTCTGGGAATACTGTGGAATCCAGGGATATGAGAAGGCAAAGCACCCGATCTGTTCATGAATATTTTAGCCTGGGTCCGTCGAATTATATTTCTCAGAGAGAACAGAAGTAGGGATTCTGAGCTTTCAACAGACTGGTTGGTGTTGATGGTACCACAGCTACATGGTCATTAGATCTGGCTATCAATTAATAATAATCTATACTAGCAGGGCCGGCGAGAACATAGCTTCGGCCCTAATGACCTTTACTGTGCGTAAATATGACACATACATAAATAAATAAAAATAAATAAATAAAAGTACGTGATACGTGGTCATTATACCTGTGCGCTTGGGTTAATCCACTTTATTTTGGGGGTGGTGAGAGAGAATCACCATCTCCCTTTCTCCAAGATTTTATATCGAATATCCGTCCCTATAAATCAACCCCGTTCCGCGCTTTCTAAGCAGCCATAACTTGAGAAGATATTTTGCGGCCGTGGTTTGAACTTGACTAAACCAAACAATAAATCTCCTACCTTTATGTTCCCTTCAATCCACACGGAAGCGATGTAAGGATTTGTGGATCCTACGGTGAATGCATGAATGTAAGATCTTACAGCAACATATAAAATCGGGGATCGTTGGTAGAATAGTATATTAGAATTGAGTTTATTTTGTATGTTATTTTTTATTAAGAATGGATATTCTGAAACTAGAAGTCTATATATCTACATATGTACAAAAATGACGCAGTGAAGGATATATATCCAACTTCACTGGATATTAAGGAAACCAAAGATAACCCTCACGGCACGTCATATTTAGACCTATATCTGTATAACAAGTGAGAAATGACTACATTGTAGTCAAAACCTGCGGCAGTGGCAATAATACAGTGAAAGACATATCAGCGGAGGTAGTGGTAATTGTAGAAAAAAAGTGCCATCTGCAAGTGTTTTCATGCCAAGGGAAGTAATTTTCAACTTCTAACCCACAATTGTAGGAATTGACTAATAGGTTTGATACCATTATATATATTCACTTTCCCGTTCAAATTTCGACAATTTTGACTGGTCCGTGCCGTCTATACTGAATTGACAGACGAAGTCACAATGATCGCTTTGGCAATGTCTTGGTACAAGTATCGTGTATTCCAAGTTTCAAAACATTCGGTTCAGCCGTTGATTTTTGCAAATGAAAAAGGCTTTCAAATATTTGGAAATCCAAACAAATTTCAAGGATTTAGTCATAGCGCGAACATCTACACTCTTCAGTCTCCCTTCTCGCTTACTTTGCCGAGCAAAATGAAAAATTTATATTTCCTTCAAAGTTAATTTTCAATGAATTTATTATCAGGTCTATCACTTTGATCTGTGAAACTATGGAATGGGGTTGAAGGCTTTATCGAACTGTTCAAGAGGCATAATGACATTTTTCACGATTCAAATTGACGCCTGTGACAGTCTTGATATTCGATTAGAATAATAAATTAAGTTTCTGCATTTATGTGCGTTATCATCTGCAAACTAAATACGGTACCTTGACACTCTTTTCCATGCAGCAAGCCAATATCAATACATGGTTTGCTCTTTCTATACAAATGATTACTTATTTCATCCTTAGGAGATATCACCTCATCCGACATGTTTGGTCAAGCCTTTTCGAAGGTTGATAATTTTATTTTTTTTAAATCAAATTCTGCAAATAAGAAACATTTCTTGTCAGTATCTATGGATATCTTCCTATAGTCAATTCGCGAGTATGTTTGTCATTAAGTCATTCGGAAGGTGATTTAAGTGCGAAATTTCAGGGTTAGTTCACTAAACAAGGTCTGTGTGTATAAGAGAATCATGTCGAATTCTCGTTATTATCTTTTGGTACATCAAATTATTGCATTCGCGAAAACGACTTCCAAGTCAATATGAAAGGTATCTAAGTATCAAAATAATTTTTAAAAACTCTCAAGGAAATCAAGGTCATAGCTTTTGACAACGAGGTCAAATAGATCGCTTTTATGGTCGGTATCTGCTAATATATGACGTAATTTCATTCGTAAGACTGATTGACAAAATAACGTAAATTGTGAAGTGTAGAACCAGTAAGTTCTAGCATAAATGGGCTCTGACTTGAGAGAATGATGTCAAATGTAACATGTTTCTGCCCATTGTCTGCTGATACACATAAGTATTGATTTTACAGAAGTGATTAATGCAATTCTAAAGGGATTATGAGTGCGGAAGAGGACGAGAACATCAATACCAGCGAAGCAAAGCCCTGGCTTGCGAGAATGAGGATAGAGAGACTGTGTTCCGAAAGAGGATCATTCGAAATAGCTATGTACCGAAAGTACACAATATAACTACACAACTGTATTGTTCGCGCATAGGGTTGTCTGACTCATTAAATACTACATAGTCATTTATGTATTATAAAATCATTTGCGCATAAAGTCGAGTTTTGAGTAGTATCAATGAGTCGGTATAGCTAAGACATTAAGTGCAAGTCCAGGGATTGGAGGATCATTGTTTCGATTCCCACAGAGGGTTAAGTTATTATTCCTTTCAAAACATATTTCCATATATGCGAATTGCTTGGGGGTAAAGTTAAACATCTTTATTCGGTGAAAGTTGCTGAGTTGTTCCGCTTACTTCTGAAACGTAATTGTTGCGTTTGTTTTTATGATGCATGATCTATAATTTGATACCAAGTATTATTCAATGTTAATCATAATGATAATGCGTTACTTGTTATGCTTCTTCACCAATTTGTGTTTTATCTAGATTGGGTAGATAAAATGATTACTAGAAGTAGTGAACTTATTTTTCTACTTTCTAAGACAGTCGCCTGTGACTGTATGCAAATTAGCTGAACCACTGACAAGGTTGCGGCTCATCTTCCTTGGTATATAAGAAATCCAAGGATCTTAAATTGTATATACATGTGAATACTGTTCAATGAAAATGGTAATATCTGAAGACAGTGACTGATGTGACGACCGACAGATTTTAAGCGACTGACGAAAGAGAATTGAAGTCTGAACGGAAATCAACGAAACAATAATTAATTCCACCGAATATAGTTGCAAATGAATTCAAACGTGCCTGAAGACAGTGTTGTCATGTGAGATTGAAAAGGAAAGTGTGGCAGAGATCACACTCTCTTAGCGCATGCGTATTTCAAAAAGTCACAAGAAGAAGAACAACAACAACAACAACGCGAGCCTCCCGTAGACCTGCGTGCCGCAGGTAAAAATAAAACGGGCCTTCTCTCTCGTAGACTTTACGACAGAATAGGTGATTACGTTTTCGACATCGTGAACTATCCCTTTCTGAAAAGCAATATTCCAGTGAGACCTGCATGTGGCGTATGCATATCTGGCCTGGTAGCATGAACCCATGTTCTTCAAGATCATCATATTGTTCGTATGAAGACACAGTCAAAGCGCGACTGAGATACATCATTCTCTAGATAGGACTTTACATACTGAAACTGATCAGCGATACGGATTTGATATTAAGTCTTGTCGGCATCATTGAAACTGTTGACCGCTTCCCTCTTGCGGTAAACTGGCCTATTTCATGTATATTAAGATTGTTGTTTGTTTTGTTTTTTTTTGACGGGGGTGGGGGGGGGGGGGGGGGATTTGGTTTAATGTCACACTCAAGTTTGTTTCACTCATATGGTGACAGTTAGTTTGGATGGTGGAAGAATCCGGATAACCCGGAGAGAACCACCGCCCGTCGGTATGTACCTGACAAACTTTCAAACATGCATCAGCTGGGCTCGAACCCGTACCGATTTAGTGGTGTGAGGCTAGCGATCACCAGCGAAACGCCTTAGACCACTCGGCCACAGAGGCCCCGTTTGTTTTTTGAATTTGGTGTTAGTGCTGTTATATGTAATTTGGAATATGTCTTTGGACTACGGACGCGGAAATTCTTTCATGAACGGCGCCTGAATATTGAATGACGGAAAATTTGTATTACCTAAGATATACACAGTATTCGACCTTCACAATATATTTATATGATATAGTAGTCCAGGTATTGTATGACAACATTTTGCTCCATTTACGGTACACATAAGAAGACAAAATGGTTTCATATTAATAACTAATGGCAATAGGAGAGGAGATCAAGATCTGTTGAATAATTAAATTGTTTCCTATAAAGAAAGTCGTTCGTGCATTAGATATACAAGTTTTGTATGGATAGAGAAAATAAATCCAAGCGTCTAGTGGGTCTTTCAATATTCAACCATCGTGCTTTCACCCTACCTGGCCTGGGGGGGGGGGGGGGGAGTTAGGGCGAAATGGCCCAAACTTTCTGCGCTATCTCCGGAACAACAGAAAATAGAGGGCTGAAACTCCTTGACTTTATATTTTATCATATTGGGATCATTTTGGGCCTATTTGTATAACCCCCCGAGCAGAGGATCATGGGTAAATTCAAGATGGCGGTCACGTAGGGTACCAGAAAAGTGATGTTTTGTCATATTTCTTCAAAATTTCTGCTTTTCCGCGACGAAAAGTGGGCAAAAACTATTTTACTTTACATCACATTAACATTTACTAATTTATCATGCAGTTTTTGAGGAGAAATTGCATAATTAAAAAATCGGAAAATCCGACCGAAAAATCAACCAAAAAAATGCCGTTTTTGAAAGTGACGTCACTGTGATGTCATCAAAGCGGTCAAAGCGGATTATGGACGCGGATATTCTCTAATGGACGACGGCTGAATTATGAATGACGAACTAGACGCTTGTAATCTTGGATTTTTTACATTTTCTGGTATATCTTGACCCAAGGGTATAGTGTGGTAAGTTTCAGCTCTCTAGCTCAAGGGGTAAGAAAAGCCCCCTCCCCCTCCCCGAGGCCATGATACGTCCCAAAAGCCCAAGCCAGATAGGGTGTTAAGCATTTCCGGGTCCATAATCCCAAGATCATAAACAACATTAGCACCAAATCAAAAACAGCAATCGTAGTATACATAGCCTAGTTTTCTACAACAGAGAAGCGGTCAACAGTTTCAATGATGCTAGCAAGACATCATGAGGTTCCAGTTTCCTAATCCATATGATTTTCGGTATACAGTCGCTGTCTAGAGAATTATGTAGCTCAGTCAAGTTTTGATTCTCATCTGATCTGATTCTTTGAACTGTCTAAAATAAAACGGAGTTTGTGGAGCAAAATTGGAGGGTAATGTAGTGCATTTTTGGAAAAGTGAAATTTGGAAAATAATAAAAGAGTTACTTGAATTTGTTGGAATGTAGAATGCTACACGTGGTGCAACAAGGTCGGAGTGGGCCGAGTTGAGAGGTCGGAGAGGGCCCAGTTGAGAGGCCGGAGAGGGCCGAGTTGAGAGGTCGGAGAGGAGCGAGTTGAGAGGCCGTAGAGGGCCGAGTTGAGAGGACGGAGAGGGGCGAGATGAGAGGCCGGAGAGGGCCGAGATTAGAGGTCGGGGAAGGCCGAGTTGAGAGGTCGGAGAGGGCCGAGTTGAGATGCCGGAGATGGCCGAGTTGAAAGGTCGGAGAGGGGCGAGTTGAGAGGCAGGAGAGGGCCGAGTTGAGAGGTCGGAGAGGGCCGAGTTGAGAGGTCGGAGAAGGCCGATTTGAGAGGTCGGAGAGGGCCGAGTTGAGAGGCCGGAGAGGGCCGAGTTGAGAGGTCGGAGAAGGCCGAGTTGAGAGGTCGGAGAGGGCCGAGTTGAGAGGCCAGAGAGGGCCGAGTTGAGAGGTCGGAGAAGGCCGAGTTGAGAGGTCGGAGAGGGCCGAGTTGAGAGGCCAGAGAGGGCCGAGTTGAGAGGTCGGAGAAGGCCGAGTTGAGAGGTCGGAGAGGGGCGAGTTGAGAGGTCGGAGAGGGCCGAGTTGAGAGGTCGGAGAGGGCCGTGTTGAGAGGCCAGAGAGGGCCGTGTGGTCATGTCATTCAGGATGTCCACGTGAACATCTACAATAAAGCGCGGCTAGGATACACATCATTCCAGGAATCAGTTTGGATCTTGTGATGGTTTTAGGTCATATACCAATAACTTTTCCCCCACCCTTGTTACGTTGCGTTTAATTGTTGCCTATATAAAGGTGAGATTCTGTTGGTGGATGTTTAGTCCCCGAGGCCTGTTCTCGGTACAAATCATTGTGATTTTAGTTTTATGACTGGTAAACGTAGTGGAGAATTCCCAGACCTGAATGAGAACTTGCATTTGTCTAAAATTTCACGCTTTTTAACCGGTTTTTTTGTCTCGTTCACATAGTTCTTCATTTTTCATCAAATGAATTTATCGATCTTAAATATTTGTATCTAATGCCACTGAATCCGTTTGGTCTCGTCACTCAATATGTTCGCATGCACAGTTATAATGAAAGCTTGGCTTTGATAAGAATCATCCTAAGAATCCGTTTTTGTTCTGAAGAAGCTTCTAGATATAACAGATTCAGCGGCCTATCTTTTCTCATCAATCTTATTATGTTGCGTTTAATTAGGTTTAATGGCAGCAAACGGGAAGACCATACACTTGGTTTGCTTAAACACAAGATACCATACCAGCAAAATATATAATGTTTTTACTCACCTGTTGTTATTATAAGGAATAGAATGCGCAAATTTACATTGAACATATCTCTGTCCGGTTACACCCTGTAATGCCAACTGGTCTGGGAATACTATGAGAAGGCAAAGCACCTGATCTGCTCATGCATATTTTAGCCTGGGCCTGTCAAACTATAACTCCACAATTTCTCACAGAAACCTAAAGTAGGGATTCTGAGCTTTCACAAACTGGTTGATGTTGATGGTACCACAGCTACATGGTCATCAGATCTGGCTATCAATTAATAATAACCTTTATTAGCATGGCCGGCGAGAACACGACCTTGATCCCGAAAACTCATGGAATTCTATTCAATTTCCTTCGAAAGCCAACTGAGAACATTGAAGAAGAGAAAAATTAATGCATTTGCTCTTTCACTGATAAGCGATATCGTCAGTGGGGCTATTATCAATAATTACGATCGTCAGATATATATATTGAATATAGGCTCTCATCCCTGAAAATGTCGGACATTCAACGTTTTTTTCTGAGGGGACTTATTGAGGTCCTTATTTTCTGTACAATTATCAGTTTTTATTTACGAGAAGGGAATTTCATTATAGCCCAGATTTTTATATTTATTATAGCACAGAAATGTGATCAGAGCAATCAACAATCTTTTCCATAGCGCGGGATGTTGGATAGGTCTTCTTTTGTCACTCCACGTTGACTACCCCGTAAGAAATAAATAGAAAACAAGAGATGTTTGCTTAGAAGAGAACATAAGAACCATTTGATCGCATTTAATTTATGCCAACATGGTGATGTTTAAGGACAAATTGCATATTGGGAAATGGATATGACTGGCGGAGCTGTACGGCTTTCACTGAAGAAGTCACAGCTCCACCGAATTCCATGCTGCCTTCAGCGTAAATGTTCTTCTTAAAACCACATTTTCCTGGCAATTGTCTGTCAAAACGCCTCCTGGGTAATTTGCTTATGATTGTGACTGTTAACGAATACTGGAAGTGGCCGGTGACCCGTGAAATATTACAGTTGATCGGCAAATGTTGAGGTGGAAAAGTGATGTGCTTCAATGTACACAAATAAATTCTTTCTCTTTTAATTCGCAGCACCTAAACAAGTTATACTGTGGTTGTATCCGAGTTGAATAAAAAGCAGAATGGAAATATGTAAGGCTGAAAATGAACGACAGATCTGAAAAAAAAACTGAACAAAATAATGTTCACAGGTAGTCTATATACATCTTAGTTAATTACGACGTTATGATATAATTGCATCTTTACACCTTGCATCTGGATCACTTGATTTGTGAAAACACTCAGCAAAAAAACAAAAACAAAAAAAAAACAAGGCGAGGCACATTATAACTTCGAATCATCAATATTATTTGAAGATAAATGATTCATATTCGATTTATATTCACTTGCAAATAGTGATATATTCAAAACAAATAATGAATAAAAATGTACAACCCATGATTAAATGCGTCAGATCCGTCATTCACACTGGACAGCGGTCGTATATTAAGAGTTTCCAAAGGTCCTTAATCAACACAACTGTTTCGTGATGGCCTTGTATATTATTTCCAGTTGGGAATTCGTTGAGGTTGGCCACTACCAGTTCATCTTTCATCGTACGCATTTACCTTTAGCACACCTGATTTGAATCTGAAGAAGAAACAAGGGCGAAGAAAAAACAGGACAGGAGAAAAAATAGCTGTTTTTGAAAAATAAATCAGAGTAACACTGCACCGAACATTCGAGCTATATTTTCGTCTCCAGTATTTGATGCCTGTCGTTGATTTTAATTAAATCTTCTATGACCTGATAATGATGTGGAGAAAAAACAAGACAGAAAAATATACAAGAAAAAAGAAGAAGAAACAATTAAGACAAGAGAAAAGGAGTCACTAAAGTTCATTAACATGGAACGAAAAAAGAAGAGAGTTGGATAACCATTGTTGAAAAATATACGATTGAGTGACCCCCTCCCCCTTCTCTCAGTAAACATTCAAGATATATTTTTCTCCACAGTATTTTGATGGCTGTCGTTGTTTTCAATTAAATATTCTTAGGAAGGAAGTAGAGATTAGGGCTATTATTGTTGACCAGACAATAGGTAAATACGTTCTCAAAGCCCATAATATTATGTTGGAAACGAGAACCATTTAGGCATATCAGTTTGGCACCGAGACGAGGTACCCGGATATTGACCCCCGTTGTTATTCGTTTTGGCGGGAAAATGAATTGACACGTGGATGGTAACAGTTTAATGGTATCGATACAAATGTACACACACACACACTTCTCTGAAATACTATATATCAGTTGTTAAATAGTCCGGAATGACCTGATAAAGGATTTGTTGGAGACAATCATGACAATCACAGATATATCCTGTAATAATGGAGATTTGTTGAACAGTTTACCGGACGGGGTGCCGATAATTGTTGATAAATTAGATGAGCTCCAGCACGAAATGGATTCCAGTTAGCTGTTCCTTGATAAATAACATGTCGAATAGAAAACAATAAATTACCTGATACAGGCAGGTATAGGTACCCTTTGTCGTGCGATGAACTAATGATTGAGCCAGCATAAACAGCTTGCTAGTGCGGGAATATTTCAAAATATATCTCCTTTATTGCATGAGGTCAATAAAATACCACAAAAGAAAAGCAAGACACTGTATTTCATGATCCTTTATTTCACAAATTTTATTTCATATATTTTTAACCTGTTCATGGAAATGTATCTCGATGTCAAGTGGCCCTGAAATGGACCCTAAAATCACGGCCTTCCTTCCTTGACGGCAAGGGTGCCATCGGCCTGAAAGTAATAAAAAAGGATATCGATAGAGACTTTATTGATTAATCAAGCAATCTTTTTTAAATTTATCTAGTTACATAAAATGAAAAATGATTTTTGATGAGATTACGGCAGAGTATGTGGGCTTTGTCTAGGAAAATGTAAGCATTCGTACTTTACTAAAGAAGAGACACTCCAAAAGTTTTATTTATGAAGGAAATATCAATATTTTATATATACTTTTCGTTACACTGTAACTGGAGCCATACTGGCCTAAATTTATCCAGGAAACCAAATGCTTTCGAGTTATTTTTGGATGAAATTTTCCAAGAACTCCCCCCTCCCCCAAAATCAATACCAGTATACGTAATAATGACGAAGGTCAATTTCGCATGAATATAGTCCTAAAGATGTGTGTGTCTATGACCCCGGATACCTCCCCCAACGATATATTCTGCTATTGATACATTTAATATGTCTCTCGCTCACCCCCCCCCCCCTCCAATACAGCTCTACCTCTCTCTCTCACGCAGAAAATATTTGAGAGGACCATATTGATTTAGAGATCATAATCCTTTTGACAAATTTATTCTTGGGCCCCTTTTCTTTCGTATAAAATATCTGTTCTAAATTTTGTTCCGTGTATAATATCTACATCCCGCCATGTTCGTCATCTGTTCCCAAAATATTATTTATTATAATTATCTAACTGATGCCGCCTGGACATCTGATCTTTCCGCCGTTTTAGAAATTATAAGGACTTTCGCACCCCCCCCCCCCTAAATTTAGAAAATTATTGTTGCTTCATTTCGTTCTGATGCACTAAATAGCCAAACAACGAAACTAAATAGCTAACAAATGCAAAAATATACCTCGGACCCAGCTATTATAAAAGTTTGGATCTATAGGCCTACTTCTAATCTTACCAACAACAGAAATGCGCGGTTCTCAAACCAAACGACGTGAAATCGTCACTCTCAATGGAGTGTCCCGATTTACGTCAAATTGCATGTTGTGCAAGATTCGGCTATAATTTACGCCTGTCAGAGATACAATGTTCTAGTTTGGTTTCCTCTGTCGAGCATTCCACACACAAACATTTTGGTTAAAGATATGTAGAAATATCGGAAGATTTTTGTGTTTGAGGCTTGAATAAAGGGAGGTAAACGTTATCGCCCTTACTGGGAAACTTTTTCGACCGCACCACGAAACAGCACCCCTTTGAAACCTTGTATAGTTTTGTGGGTGAAACTTACCGCACGCTCGAGAAAACACGAGGAATCCGACAGCTGACGACATCACCCACGCTGGCGACTTTATCATTCGAAATCACGCCCTCGATTGCGAGAACAACGCGGAAATACCGGAAGTGTCCCGATTTACGTACTGTCCCGATTTACGACAAGTGACTGTACGGTAAAACTTTACGCGTTCCAGTAAACGAATAAGGATTTGTCTAAAAAAAAAAGAGGTGGGGGGGGGGGGATATATCATTACGTACGTGTAAGGGGTTGAGTGCTGGCGAGGTATATCTGGTAGAATTCAGGCAAGTCGCTCCTCTCGCCAGGTAGGCTCCGGCTGGTGAGGTATAGGCTGAGGTATATCCACTGGTCAGGCAAATGTGGTAGAATCCAGGCAAGTCGCTCCTCTCATCAGGCTGGATATCTAGGCTCAGGCTGGTCAGGTAGGCTGAGGTATATCCACTGGTCGGGCAAGTCGCTCCTCTCGTCAGGCTGGTCCGGTAGGTCAGTGAAAGAATGACGCAATGCCATGAAAATTCCGGCTTTTATAGGAAAAAATAGAAGTAGGCGCGGACGTAGGCGAAAGCACACCGTGAGTACACCAATTCGATTGGCTGATTGTTCGACCGCTGATTGGTTCTTTTTCTCGACCGCTGATTGGTTCTTTTTCCCGACCGCTGATTGGTCCAAATGGAACTGCCCATCTTTCCCAGGTTAATCTAGAATCCCCTTTTTGTGCCCAAGCTCTGTATATCGATGCCGCAACATTGTAGCGATCGTGGTGCAACATTGTTGCAATTCGAGGAGCCAGGTGTTCGGCACGTGAGCTCACTCACGCAAACACGTAGGCACCAGACCAGGTGTTCACGATGCCGCAACATTGTAGCGATCGTAGTGTAACATTGTTACAGTTTTTCTTCGAAGAGCCATGTGTTCGGCACTTAAGCTCACAGACATGTAGGCCCCAGACCAGGTGTTCACTGTGGCCGCAACATTGTAGCGATCGGATTGCAACATTGTTACATTTTTCTTTCGGGGAGCCAGGTGTTCGGCACTTGAGCTCACAGACACGTAGGCACCAGACCAGGTGTTCGCTGTGGCCGCAACATTGTAGCGATCGCGGTGCAACATTGTTAGTTCGGTACGTGAGCTCACTCACACGTAGGCACCAGACCAGGTGTTGTTGAGTGAAATGGGGCACTGCGGTACGCAAAAAGTTCAGGTTAAAAAAAGGGCCGGGCGTGCCGCCATCTTGAACCAGAAGGCAGACGCCGCCATCTTGGATATGTCCCATAATGCACCCGGTCAAAATACTCGCTGCTGATTGGCTGAGGGCAGCGCCCCACCCAACCGGAAGTGAGCGCTCCACAAATAGGAGGCAATTTACTCTTTTCCTACTACTGGTGTGTAACCTCCAAGGTGGATGCCGGTGGCCAACTTGGATGACGCAGATCTTGGGTCACGTAGTTTGGTGAAAAACAATCCCAGCCTTATTCTCACTCAGGTTTGAAGCCACCCTCAAGTTTGAAGTTGATCAGTTGATTTGTTCTCGCGATAGCGTGTTCACAACATGGATATGTGCTATATGGGTGTGTGACATCCAAGATGGCTGACACGTACAGTTTGGTGGGAAAACAATCCCAGCCATCATCTCAACGAGGTGAAGCCAATCAAATTTTGAAGTTGATCAGTTGATTCATTCAAAATGGAATAGGTCTTTGGATTATGGACGGGGATATTCTCTAATGGACGACGGCTGGATTATGAATGACGGACTAGACGCTTGTAACTATATGGGTGTGTGACATCCAAGATGGCTGACCATCTTGGATAACGCAGTTTGGTGGAAAACAATTCCAGCCATCATCTCAACGAGGTGAAGCCAACCCAACATTGAAGTTGATCAGTTGATTTGTACTCGAGATATCGCGTTCACAACAAGCACTGGTACTACATGGGTGTGTGACATCCAAGATGGCTGACGGTGGCCATTTTGGATGACGCCGTTTGGTGAAAAACAATCACAGCCATCATCTCAAAGATGTGAAGCTACTCCCGATTTTGAAGTTGATCAGTTGATTTGTTCTCGATATATCCCGTTCACAACAAACATTGGTGCTGTATGGGTGTGTGACATACAAAGTGACTGACGGTGGCCATTTTGGATGACGCAATTTGGTGAAAAACAATCTCAGCCATCATTTCCACGATGTGGAGTCACCTCCCAAGTATGTTGTTCTCGAGATATCGCGTTCACAACAAGCATAGGTGCTATATGGATATGTGCCATCTAACATGGCCGATGACGCAGTTTGGTGTAAAACAATCCCAGCCATCGTCTCAACGGTGTGAAGCTTCCCCCTCCCCACAAGTTTGAAGTTGATCAGTTGATTTGCTCTCGAGATATCGCGATCACAACATGCATAGATGCTATATGGGTGTGTGAAATCCAAAATGGTTGACAGTGGCCATATTGGATGACGCAGTTTGAAAAAAAAACAACAATCCCGGCCGTGTTCTCACTGATGTGACGCTACCCCTAGATCAGTTGAACTGTTCTCGAGAAATCTCGTTCACAACATGCTTGGGACGGACGGACGGACGGGTGGCATTTTCAAATCCCCCTCCCACTTACGTGGCGGGGGACAAATACGTAAGAAAGTATTGTTGGGAAATAATCTGTACTCTCAATTTCTCTTCCGGTATCAAAATGGACGCCTCCTTCAATATGAAACCAGAGATTACCAGTGGTCACATATTCATAGATGACGAGCTAGTATCCGACATGGGGAGCTGTTCACTGTAGGTTTCAGATGACTTCTTTTCATATGCCCAACTTCGATTGAAGGTGTTACCTTCACCACAACATTTAAATGAATTGGTATATTTGGAGTTTTCATCAGCGACAATATATGTTTTAACTTTCAGTGTATTGCGTAGCATGTGCATATATGTTATAATATATGAGAAATAAAACTACACAAAATGTAAAGTTAAAACACATGCAAAGGATATAAGACGACATCTTGAGCCATATCTTCTTATCGATATCACTTCGAGTCACAGCCATATATGTATGTAATGGGATATCCACCAGCATGAACGAACAGAAAGAAATAATATCGATTTTGCCTTTTCCTCCGGTCTTGGAAATGCTTATATAACAGAAAGAGAATCCTCACAGTTTGGTGCCAAACCTTTCTCCAAACACTACGAGTATACAACACGGGAAACTAACGATATGTAAAAAGTGTCAAATGAAACCTTGACTTCCTACAAACACAAAGTGTTTCGGAAAAGTACTGTTTTATATCACTACGGAATGTAATGCGGCTGCGAGCTCGGCGTTGTACCTTCTACGCATAAAAAAGGTAGAGGACAGTGAATAAAACACGTGGCGCTTAATGGAACGGACAGTTACGTAAATAGAGGAAATACATCGCATCACATCTTAACACTTCACGCCATTGTAAGTTATCTCGAAAACCATTTTACGAAATTACAAATTCAGACGGAGCTTCTAAGAAACCATCTTGCGCTTTTATTATATTCATTATACGTATGTGGTATTGGTAACTATCATGCTGAATAGGACTTCCGATTATCGATACGGAAAATCTTTTTCGACCACGGCTGAATAACGAATGCCCCCCTATCCAGATTTCCAAACAGCCACTTGCGTCTGTCTTTTATCGTGAGAACTATGATTCACTATATATAAATATACACATATTACTAGAAAGCTTAATTATCTAGGATTACACAAATTTGAATATATTGGGATCGAGATCGATAAACTACACAAAAAAGTTATATTTACCATACATTTGGTGTAGTAGGAAATGCTTAGGGATGCCGCTCAAATGTATGGAATATATTTGAGCATACATTAAATGTATGGTAAATATAACTTTTCGTGTAATTAGGTCTGAAATTATCTCAATTGTAATGCATGTCTTTACAACGAATATTATGGATTAGGAATACTGATCAGCGATACGGATTTGATATTTTTGGAACATCATGATGTCTTGCCGGCATAATTGAAAACTGTTGACCGCTCCTCTCTTGCAGGAAACAAGCCTATATTTATGTATACTATGATTGTCTTTTTGAATTTGGTGCTAATACTGTTATATGGGATATGGAATAGGTCTTTGGATTATAGACGCGGATATTCTCTAATGGACGACGGCTGGATTATGAATGACGGACTAGACGCTTGTAATTTAATATAATATGATCCTCCATTTTCAAACGTTTATTTTTCAACGAGTTTAGAATGTTTACCGAGCGGATCACTTCTTCAACAAAATAGCGATGTCTCAGGATGTCCGCTGGTGGTAAATCAAAGTGATTAACTTTTTGAATAGTGTGTGTTTATGCATTCATAATTGTGTAATATGTTGAAAAAACAAGAAAAAATATGGGTTAGTGTACATTATTTAGCTGTAGACACTGTTGAATGGACTGACCCATGCTTCATTTGATAACCCAGAATACATAGAAAATAGCCCTGCTTTTGAAGAATATTCATGAAAAAATCATATAAATATTATTTAACTTATTCTTATATTCTAACTGTTTGAAGATAATCACGATGTCTATCAAACTGGATGATTGTTGCCGCGCAGAATTCTAGTCTAGAAGACTTTTAAAGGAAATTCCTATCTCTTAACCCTGAGAAGGGAGATAACTTACTGGGGAAAACATGAAAAATTGCCGCCCAAAACCACCAGCGGACTACTTTACACACAATGAGATGATCAAACTCTAAAAATTCAATATATCACAAATCAGTGCATTATATGGAAAACTGAAGCACCGCTATATTCTGTACCTAGTTCAAGTCAACCATGACAAATTTCGAAGCAAACGACGAATAGTTCGTTGAAAAAATTGACAAATCAAGAAATGGGATTAAAGCGATAAAAAAATATGCTTGCGCGTCTTAAGTGTGAGCGGTCTGCACTCAACAAGGCGAATATTTTACCACTCATAATACAATTTTTAGAGCTATAATTTCATCTAAGAAAACATTTATTCAACTTTAGAGAAAGAATTGACATATTATTGGAGGAATTAATGTTCAATGCTCTATAAATTTCTTTGTATGCAAATTTGGACCCGCCGAAAGGATGCAAGTCCTCAAAGTTAGAATGAAACACTATTTTCTATGAAAACCCCATTAGTACCTCTCTCCGTTCTCTTTGACTGGAGACAATATAGATGGCAGATCCAAAATTCAGTATTCAGCTTGTCACCAGAAGAATTTTCAGTGCCAATAATCAAACTACCTTTTATGACAGAGAATTAGCTTCAATTCCAAACAAGCATAACATGAATTCACGCTGTACCGCTCGGTACATTTCACGCTGTACCGCTCGGTACATATCTGCATTTCATCTTTATTTAAACTCAGTGATACAGCATTCCTGGCACGATTTCCAGTTAAAAGGCTTGTTTCTGGTATAGGGTTCCAGTTCGACACCTGTGGCAAGGGCAACCGTATAACAAACAATGTTCGTGTTTAATTATTGTAATAAATTGTTGTAGACTGCAAAGCGACTAAATAGTGGAACTCCGTCGTATGCAGATTACACAACCTTTCCAATATTGATAAATTTAGTTCACTTTGAACAAGAGCCGCAAGCAAGCTTAACTGCTCAGAATTTAAGGCACATTTCCAGTTTGTAGATTATCCGATATACTTTGAAATGTTATTTCTGAAAATAAATGATCTATTTCGATGCAGTGATAATTAATGATAACAGACGACATACGCTATTAAAACTTCCCCCATATTTTAGAGAGTGACATTGTTCTTTTCATTCGTTCTCAGTGCGGAATAAAGACGCGACTCCGCGTGTCACTGTGAGTATTTACAGTGATATATCACAACGGAAGGCCATGCAGCTGTGGACGGAGAATTGAGAGCTGAACGGCAGCATATCATTGAAGGATAAAGTGCCTAGGCCCTCCATGAAACCCAGAAGAAAATATAGCTCTTTTTGTACTTTTAAGTATTGAGATCTAAACTGTATTTGTCATAGGGATCAGTGGAGAAACAGAAACGAATACTTTACCTAATCCTACTACTACTTTCAAAAAGGGATGTTTTTTGATAATTAAATGACTCTGAGGATACATGAAGTGCTTATTACGATCCACGTATGTAAAGTTTCGACAGATAATTTCTCGGTGTTTGTTTCTCTAAAGGCCAGGAGAAATGTTTGTGTTCAGTACTTCCGCAACTTCACTTTTCTATCCACAATATAGCTCCAGAATTATTTGACGAAACTAGGTTAAGAGATTGATGAATCCTGATAAACAAAAATGATACAATTTGCTATCTATTTATTTGTTCGTTGCCCGTAGGTTTGTTACGTGTTTCAAGAACTCTCTTCTTTCACCAAACCTCACGATCTTCTTAAGAAAGCTCCCTGAAACTGACCAGCTATTTGTTTGAGCAGATCTGTCATCACGGCTCCCGAGCTAGCGCAACTCCGCTTAAGCCGCTCCTAGGGGCCGAGTGCATACTCCATTGTCTCCACATTAACATCTGCAATAAAAGTGGTTCTGAGATACTAAGGCTATGTCCGAGAATCCATCGTATTCTCGGGAAGCTCTACTGGTCATGTGGTTGAATTTTAGCAGCCAGACGTCGTCAATTTTTCTCACCTCTTCCATACCGATTCAATACTGCTTGAAGTGCTTTGATATTTTTATAGGACATCCCATTTCATGTGATATTTTCTAAAGAACTGAGTGCCGAGAACTGATTAGATGTTCTATTAGATGTGTCCCAGTCACCATTAGATTTGTTCTGTTCATTAGAACGTCGTGAAGATCTCAGCTTTGACGAAATAAAGATACGACACGTTGCGCCAGAACTCCTTCACTCTACGATCGTATTTTGGTAGCAGTACTCTATGTTAATTTCCATATTTCTGAAACTGTGGATTGATGACGCATGACAGCCTTGATCCAGCAATAGTTCGTAGGAGGAAAAGCGTGAATGATACCATCATTCATATGTAAAGAATACAATCTTGTCTTGCTGACATCATTGAAACCTGTTGACGGCTTCCCTCTTGTAGGAAACCATCTCATCTTGAATTTTGATTATTTGTATTTTGTGGTGCTTTTCGCTTATTGACACGGAATTGTTTTACGAAGGACGCGACGGCTGAAATGTTGACTGTCGGATCTGACGCACTATTTACTTCATATACAGGTATAACCTACTTCTGAATATTGCTACCCAGAAAAGAGTAATCGCCCCTTATGTAGTACAGATTATTGAGGGAATACCGGTTCAGTGGAGTCCATTTAATGTCGGTCTGATTGTTTGATCAATGTTAAAAATTTACAACGAGGTAAATGATTTTAAAATGCAAGCGTCCAGTCCGTCATTCATAATCCAAATACCTAATTCATATGATTGCATTAGCACCAAATTAAAAGAATAAACAATAGTATACATAATACTAGGATAGGTTCCTGAAAGAAAAAAAACGGTCAATAGTTTTCATTGATGCCGGCAAGACATCATGATGTTCCAAAAATATCAAATCCGTATCGCTGATCAGTATTCTTAATTCATATGATTTTCGTTGTAAAGTCGTTATGATGTATCTCAGTCACTCTTTGATTGAGATTGTTCATGTGAACACCATGAGGATCTAGAATTACGGCCCTAGCCCCGAGTTGAGCGGAATTGGACACAAGTTACCAAACGTAACACCATAGTTCTTGCACGCTACGCTCATATTTTGCTATCAGCATACGATATCTATCGCCAAATTTGTGAAAATTTTAGTGAAGACGCTTGATGATATAGCCCTGTTTTATAATGTTCTGCAATAATGTTTTGTGACTTTGATTAAAATCTTCGCATTTAACACAGGATCTAGCAAATGCTACTGGGCGAGATATGTATACGCGCTATGCAGGTCCCTCTGGTATATCACTTTTCAGATAAGGATAGTTTACGATGTCGAAATTGTAATCATCTCTTTTGTCGTAAAGGCATAACCAAAAATGGCAATATAGCTTTTATAACGCACACATGGACTGTGACTGCTCCTGGTGAGGCAGTCAACACTACACAAACAGTTATATTGACCATACTTGTTCTGCAATAGGCAATGCTTTGCGCATGCCGATTGAATGTGAGGGGAATGTATGGTATAAATGATTGTAGCATACATTTAACATACATTTCCCATACATTTGAGCTCCAATTCGCAAGAATTTACACTACGTCAAATGTATGGTAAATATAACTGTTTGTGTACTGCAAAAGTCTTCTGTACATAGACCGTGTGTATCAACAGAATATGCTCTTCGGGAAGGACAGATATCATTGTCTACTTCTTAGGATAAGTGAACGACTAGTTGTGATTCTATAATTTTGGGAGAAAATCGTGATTTTGATGAATAAATATATAAATTATCACACCCTTCTTCAGCTACTTTAGAAGATTTTTTAGTCGAGTAAAAGAAGACTGTATTTTAGGTTATTAGAAAAAAGATTGGTTTGTTGCATATGTTTTAATGTATGTGCATGTATTGTATTTTGGTGTGTTGCTGAACGCGATATTAAACCTTAATCCTCTCTCTCTCTTCATCTTCACAAAATATATGGACGTTTGGGGTAATACATATACGTCCATCGACGCGAAAGACACATTTCCTCTTTCACTGAATTTGAAGGAAACTAACCGATAATTCAGATGAAAAATCAAGATAATATGGAGGAAAACGCCTCCCAGTATGCATTCCCTTACACTTCACAAGGTTGAAAAATAAAAACCACAGTTCGGACGGGGTTTGCTTGCGGCCCAGGCCTCTTTGTGGGTACTGTCTGTCTTCTAAGGGAACCTCTAGGTAGTTGTACTCTTGAAGAGGTGGGACATTCCAGGATCACACACTGCTGTCGGTCCTATAGGAAACCAGCTATCCATGAAGCCACATTTCCACATGCAGTTCGCTGCGAGTTTTCTAGCAAGCCTAATGTGTGGAACAGTGTCAAATGCATCAAAACACTCAAGATGTGCCACGACAATGGCTCGCTCATCATCCAGAGCCTCCCTTCACCTGCTGAATAATTCTAGGAGCTGTAAGGAACACGAAGGCATGAGACGGGAGCCAAACTGATTGTCCGATAGCCGATTATTATTTGACCGGTGGTCCATCATACGGTCTCTAATTACGGATTCATTAACTTGCATAGAACCGAAGTTACGCTCACTGGGCGATAATTAGTTGGGTCTGATCTTGTTCCTTTTTTTGAAGACAGTTGAAATGTTCTCCCAGTTCCT
The DNA here is from genome assembly GCA_036873755.1 of Hanleya hanleyi. Classification (NCBI taxonomy): domain Eukaryota; kingdom Metazoa; phylum Mollusca; class Polyplacophora; order Lepidopleurida; family Hanleyidae; genus Hanleya; species Hanleya hanleyi. Next base: position 283,469 of record JAVTVY010055642.1, on the reverse strand, counting down.
GTCTTGCTGTAGTCCCGTAATGCCAGTGACGTGATAAACAGTAATTGCAAAGAGAAGGCAAGCTTATGCTTAGCCTTTTTTTGCCATACATAGGTGGATGCCATCAGGTCGTGGACATTTCCTTGGACCTAACTTTTCAATTATCTTTATAATATCCGCCGCAGTAAATTAAAGGTCACTGAGTCAAGACAAAGTTGCCTATGGTTCAGTGACAAACTGTGTATCCTCATCGGTAAAGACCTTGACATATTGGGCATTCAGTACCTCAGCTCGGTACTTCAGTCCCCGACGTCCGCCCTCTGTACATGTCACTCGACAAGTACGTTTATTGTTTTGGTGGGAAATTTAAGCCGTAGTAGTTTCTCTGAGTATTCTTGTATTTACCGGGTTACCCCATGTTGAGGCGTTTACCCCATCAGACGTCCACGATGCTCATCCATTAACATCAGATGAGCTGTTTAAGCTGATCTGTCGTCACAGCTCTCCGAGCTAGCGTATCTAATTCCGCTTAAGCCGGTGCTAGGGGCCGAGTGGATACTTCATAGTCTCCCCTTGAACATCTGCAATAAAAGCGCAGAATTCGAGAATCCATCGTATTCTCGGGTCTGAATGATAGTTGCCGAGGGATGCTTTCCTGTGGAGTATTATGGTTGATATTTAGTCGCCAGATGTCAATTTCTTTAGTCGCCTGACCTCGTCAATTTTTCCCCATCTCTTGCATATCGCTCCAAATTGTCATTAGGGCTAGTCACTATCAGGTCATCACTATTCTGTTTCCGAAAACTAGATTTATTTCGCACATAGTTCCAGAACCTTCTCGGATTCTATTTTAGGTCCGCAGCCAGTAGCTGTTCGGAACTTCTCCCAAGTACTGTCTGGGCTGATCAGTGTCCAGAATAATAGGAACTGTGGGCACTCTCGTGTCCTGGAACCTGTAGGCATGGTCGTGATATGACTGAAACATTGTTGAAAACCAGGTGTTGACAACAATACAAATTTTATCACAATCCAATAAACAAACCTCTCAGTTAAACATGTTTACTTTTCTTTTACACGATCTAAATCGCTAAAAGAAACAAAAAAACTAAATGTAACCAAATATATTATTTATTACATCCCCATGTCCCCTCATAAACACACAGATATACAGTATTTACATTAAGCATAGCATATTTTAATCACATACTGTTAGATCATTCCCGGGCTTGGAAAGTAAACTTTAGAAGTACGCTGAGGAAGAGTTATATTAATAATAGGACAGTCCCAAGATGGAACTCTCTAACCGCAAAAGGCGCGAAACGACGTCATTGCCCATGTGACGTCACGCCGAGGTTAGCCTACGAACCATTTCTCAACATCAAAAATGCTGTATTATTTTATTCGCGGTGTCTTTAATACAGACGATGACTTCTGTTGGCAAATGCCTATTTAACTCCGAGACAATAACATTGTCCCCAATACTTTGGATTCCCAGTATTTTGAAAGCCACAATGATACTTATTTTCCGATGTTTGGCAGCATAACCAATGTTAAAAGTATAACCCGGTGCCTAACCTTGGCCCGACGTCACGTGGGCAAAGGCGTCATTTTGCGCCTTTCATGTCTGAAGAGTTCTATTCCGGGACTGTCCTATTCTTTCGTTGTAAAGCCAATTTCTACGTTCCAACTTCGAACCTGCCTCCTTCAATATTCAAAACACTTATAAATAGACACGAGACATCACTAACCTCGAAATCATTTGAATTTCGAAATGTATAATAGAAGAGCGTTAATAATTGGCTGACCTATATCTTGACTCAACACAACCACCAGATTAGGAGGAAAGACGCCGCTACTTGATGACGTCAGACTACACACATTCGGCGTGTAGGTTCTGATTGGTTCGTCTCTCGTTCGTAGGTGAAATTTACACCTCGAATTTTGAACACTGAAAGTGGTCAGATAAATCAAGGCAGGTTCGAAGTGGGAACTGTTCCTGTTCCACACTGCAATGCATTTCGACAGACAACAGAATGTTATAAAACGCAACAATTAACAGCAATAAACTTCGAATAAATTTACTTTTGTGTCATCTGATTGCGGCTCGACACACAACAATCATACCGTCGTACACTCAGTCTTTGAAAAGGCATCTGAGGTAAATTTGACGTCGCACTACATGCCGTGCTGGCTGATTTAAGCGTTTCATTGTCTGGCCAACTTCATGGACAAATGCAGTGGAAATGAACATGACTTGGATGGGACTAAATATTCTCTTGACATACCACGCTCGATTAAGAACCGTAGTAATGGACAAGAGCAGCATAATTCGGAACAAATTCTTTATTGAGATCGATGGAATGAACATTGGTAATTCTTTGTCATTCTAAAAGTAATATGCTAAACTTAACGTTGTTGTAAGAACCGTAATAACATTATTATGCGAAAATAGCTTCCAAGGTAACATTACGGCCAAGGGGGACTACTCTAGTCGCCAAAACTCTACAACAGAACGCAGCCAGAAGAGAATTATTATTTGTCGATTTTTTTGTCGACTCTCGCGCTGCATGTGCACCACTTACTATTGTAATCATAAACTCCTGATACAAACTGGGAGATGGCATCAAAATACAACGGCTGAAAGATAATGTACGGCGTGGAAACAAACAGCATTGAGGTGAGTGAGTGGAGATGATTTTACGTCTCTTTCAACACTATTTCAGTCATATCACGACGTTTGGTGGCTATTTCTTTTCACTCCCGGAAACCACACGGGTATGATCCTATACCTTTTAACATCCCGGTAATCCCACGGGTACCCCAGTTAATCGCGTCTTCCGATAAGCTCTCTGAGGAGCTGAGGCCTATCCTTTTCATGACCTAGAGTGGGCAAAATGACACCACAGGCCAATCCCCGGGAGCATTGGTGACGAATTCCATTTTAACGAATTAGACTATTTACGTAAAAATTTATAGCACATTTTTGGTATGTTAAACCGAATGCACTGAACTTAAGAGAGTTTTTTTTCAAACTACTGAAGGTGTGGCAATCTAAAAGTATTAATGAATGGGTCATCTGATATTGTACAAGTTGTACGATAAGATGGACAAACGGCCCCGGCGAGCAGTCCATTCACAGCGGATTACGTGACTCCAGTGGAATTGAATAGATTCGGGTTGACCGCTAAGAGCGCGGTTTGCAAGGCCAAGCATATTTTACTCGTGGTTTCGCACCCTTTGCCCTCTTATAGATGGATTTCTTCTGTCTGACGTAATTGGTAGGCATATAATATCCCTCGTGTAACGCCAGCATGAAACCAGCATAGTGCAGCCCAGAGAACCACTTAGCGTTAAATAGGTCTGGGTTAGGCCTACCAGCTGGCTTTTATCATTTCAGAGAATCCCCGGATGAAAACATAAACAAGAAATCCATCTATTAAATTGATGCTCTCGTGTGATATCTTCGTGCCATCCCTGTTACGTTAATGCCGTTAATTGCAAACATAAAAAGTTGAATACGGAAATGAAATGAATAGATTTTACTCGCCACTCGCTGAATTGAGTGTCCGTAAGTCGACAACTCTCGTTCGGTCATTTTTGTTTTGGCGTGTGCAAAAAACTGTAAATATACCCTCCTGTGCGGTAGGTGACGGGCATCCAATATGGCGTTCGACCGACAACCATGCACAGTGTGGTGAATAAGGGTAATCGGCAATGTTTAAAGTTCCGAATGCATATGCTCTTAGTTCATCGTGCCCATAATAACTGTTGCACGACCAGTTTCATTTGACCGAAAAGTCTGGGGGTTACGCTGATGACCAGCAACACATGCGCCACGTCTTTACTGATGGTAGAACTGTTGTCGGTGAGGATTAAAATAGATGCGCTATGGCCGTAAACTGCATTTGTCTGTTTACTCATTATGATTGGTCAACAGATAATATTCTTATTTGGCCTTGATTTCGTCTGCTTGCAGACCATTGTTGATATCACCTACATCCCAAACGGTAGTAAATTTTCTTCATCATGGACATATATATATACATATTTATGTACGAATACAACACACAGAACTAGTTCCCGAGATCACTTCTGATACGACTAAATACTAAGTTGATCAAATCAGTCCAGACATTGTTGTGTGCAATTCTCTAATAACGCGGGCAAAGCTAGCACGCGAAGAGAAAACTTCGCAACGTTTACTGAATATTATATTTTGAGATATAGATCATTTCCAATTATTTTTTCTACTAACAAATATTCTCATATACATCTATATTGTAATCATGGCGAAATATCGAAAAATGCATAAATCTATGGAAAGATTTTGGACGGATATTTTGGGATTCGAACCAGCAGATCATCAATTAAATGGATAACTCGTCTCGCGACTCTATCCATTCGGCCAGCTCATACTCGTACATATAACGTTGCTCCAATTATCGTATTTGAAATTGAACATCAAATGACCAAAAACAATATTCCATAAAGTTTCATTTTTTATATGAAGATAAACGATAACCAAAACGTGCTTTGTTGAACAACTAGGATTCGAAAGAGGACTGTTATGTGTGGATATTTTTGTGGTTATAGTTTATCTTCATATATTTTGCTATTTCAACCCAAAACTGTCAATTTCACACAAACCTACCACTTTAGAGAGCTTATGTTGAAAAACCATGGCACTCAGGCTCCCAATATTTCAAAGTGAGTTAAAAAAATGTCATAGTTTATGCTAATCGAGACGAGCATTTCATATTTTAATTTTCATTGTTCATCTACAATAGTACCTCACCTGGGGCGGTTTGTCCGTCTTAACGTACAAGGTCCTTTGACTTGCGGGAATGAAACCCCAGGGGGCGGCTTGTTCTATCCCAAAAAGAAAATAATATACATATCATATCCGAAACCATTATAATGTGGAAATCAAATGATAGCTTAAACATCAATTTCTATTTTCTGCACTGTCTGCAAGACCGGTCAGTTATCTATAAAGAAGGTTTTCAGTTTAGAATTAAATAGTGAAATAGATTTGATGCTTTTTAGGTGAGACGGTAATTTGTTTCACTTCCGAGGTCCGAGAATATTAAAGGTGTGATAATATAAATTTCATGTATAAATTGGTCTATAAAAATGTTTGGATGATGAGACCACTTATGGGTCGTTAAAAGAGAACAATATATGTAGTATACAATCATGAGGGGATTCATGTGCTCTATGCCATACTCTAGGAGCATGGACTAGCTACAGAAATCAACACTAAATTCCAGTTACCGTATTATCTTTATCATGGCCTGCAATTTTCCCCCCATAATTTGAGTACCTTTTTCGGCTTACATCCTTCCTGTTCTGTTACTATATACCCAAATATTTATTCAGGCCACCTTGTGCCCCATGACATAGCCTAGATACATTGCCTAGCCACAAAATCCCACACAGTTTTCCAGGTATTATCCTTTGATTGGCCTGCAATTTTTCCATGCCATTCGGGTACCCCTATAATTTGGATAAATTTTTCCAACTAAGTTCCCTTCTGTTCCGGTAGTATACAGTAATGAAGAGATTCAGGCCACAATGTGCCATATGTGATAGACTAGATAAGATGACCAGCTACAAAATCCCACATTGAATTCCAGTTATTATCCTTGGCAAGGCCTGCAATTTTTACCCCAAACTACAGTACCCCATAATTTGAGTAATCTTTTTCGGCTTACATCCTTCCAGCTCTGTTACTATATATCCAAATATCTATTCAGGCCACCTTGTGCCCTATGTCATGGCCTAGAGATATTGGTTAGCTACAGTATCCCACATTGAATTCCAGTTATTATCCGTAGCATGGCCAGCAATCCTCACATGACATTCGGGTACCCCCATAATTTGGATGCAATTTTTTTAGCTGAGATCCTTTCTGTTCCGGTAGTATAGTCATAAATCGATTCAGGCCACCATGTGCCCTATATGCCGTAGCCTAGAAGCCTGGACTAGCTACAGAAATCAGCATTAAATGTAAGTTATTATCCTTAGCATGGCCTGCAATTTTTCTCCTCAAAATACCAGTATCCCATAATTTGAGTGAAATTTTTCAGATTAAATCCTTCGTTTTATGTTACTATAGATCCATGTATCTATTCAGGCCATCCTTTGCTCTATGTCATGACCTGTAAATATTGGGTAGCTACAAAATCCAACATTGAATTCCAGTTATTATCTTTAACATGACTAGCAATTCTCACATGACACTTAACCCCATAATTTGCGGATACTCCCATAATGTGGATGAACGTTTTCAAGTGAGTTTCTTTCTATTCCGGTAATATAGTCATGAGGTGACTCAGGAGACCATGTGCCCTATGCCAGAATCTAGGAGCATGGGCTAGCTAAAGAAATGAACACTAAATTTCAGTTATTATCCTTAGCATGGCCTGCAATTTTTCCCGCCAAAATATTGGTACCCCCATAATTTGAGTGAACTTTTTTAGCTTAGGTCCTTTCTATTCTGTTACTATAGACTCAAATATCTGTTCAGGCCACCCTGTGCCCTATGTCAAGGCCTAGATATGTTGGCTAGCTACAAAATCCCACAATGATTTACAGTTATTATCCCTGGCATAGCCAGCAATTCTCATATGACATTCGGGTACGCCCATAATTTGGATAAACTTTTTCAGCTGAGATTCTTTCTGTTCCGGAAGTATAACGTCATAAGGAGATTCAGGCCACAAGATTCAGGCCCGAAGCCATAGTTGGATCATGGACTAGCTACAGAAATCTGCAATGAATTTTAATAAGTATCCTCAGCATGGCCTGCATTTTTCCCCCCAAAATACCGATATCCATAATTTAGTGAACTCTTGTCAGCTTAGATCCTTACTGTTCTCTTACTATAAACCCAAATATCTATTCAGGCCATCCTGTGCCCTATAGACACAAATATCTATTCAGGCACTGAAGAACCTTTCTGTTCTGTTACTATAAACCCAAATATCTATTCAGACCACCCTGTGCCCTATGTCATGGCCTAGATATATTGGCTAGCCACAAAATTCCACATCAAATTTCAGTTATTATAAGTAGCATAGCCAGCAGTTCTCACATGACATTCGGGTACCCCCATAATTTGGACGCACTTTTTCAGCTGAGATCCATGGCCTAGATATATCGGGTAGCTAAAAAATCCCACATTGAATTTCAGATATTATCCTTAGCATGGCTAGCAATTCTCACATGACATTCGGGCACCCCCATCATTTGGATGAACTTTTTCAACTGAGTTTCTCTCTGTTCCGGTAATATACAGTCATGAGGTGACTCAGGCCACCATGTGCCCTTTGCCATAATCTAGGAGCATGGGTTAGCTACATAAACCAACACTAAATTCTAGTTATTATCCTTAACAGAGCCTGGAATTTTTCCTCCAAAAATACCGGTACCAGATAATTTTAGTGAAGTTTTTCAGTTTTGATCCTACCCGATCTGTTACTATAGATCCAAATATCTATTCAGACCACCATGTGCCATATTGCCATGGCCTAGATATATTGGCTAGCTACAAAATTCCACATTAAATTCCAGTTATTATCCGTAGCATAGCCAGCCGTTCTCACATGACATTCGGATACCCCCATAATTTGGATGCACTTTTTCAGCTGAGATCCTTTCTGTTCCGGTAGTATACAGTCATAAGAAGAACCAGGCCACCATGCGCCCTATACCATAGTCGGTTTGTCCGCCTTAACGTACAAGGTCCTTTGATTTGCGGGAATAAAACCCCAGGGTGCGGCTTGTTCTATCCCAAAAAGAAAATAATATACATATCATATCCGAAACCATTATAATGTGGAAATCAAATGATAGCTTATACATAAATTTCTATTTTCCGCACTGCCTGTAAGACCGGTCAGTTATCTATAAAGAAGGTTTTCAGTTTAGAATTAAACAGTGAAATAGATTTGATGCTTTTTAGGTGAGAAGGTAATTTGTTCCACTTCCGAGGTCCGAGAATATTAAAGGTGTGATAATACAAATTTCATGTATAAATTGGTCTATAAAAAAGTTTGGATCACTAAAAGAGAACAATATATGTAGTATACAATCATGAGGGGATTCATGTGCTCTATGCCATAATCTAGGAGCATGGACTATCTACAGAAATCAGCCTTGAATTTGAGTTATTGTGCTTAACATGCAACTGGAGTGCAACTGGACAATAAACTTAATTTTGACGATCATGTGTCGAATATCATCAAAAGTGCTAGCAGACAGCTTAACGTACTGAAACGAATAGCTCACAACTTGGATCAACAGACTAGACTTTTAATCTACAAATCTTTTATGCTCTGCAATTTTAATTACTGCCCAGTCGTCTGGCACTCGTGTGGAAAAGTCAACGCCAGAAGACTGGAGAAATTGCAATTTAGAGCACTGAAATATGTTTTTAACGATTTTAACTCCTCTTACGAGACTCTACTTAAAAAAGCAAAGTTACCAAGCTTAGAGCTGTCCAGACTACAAAATATTGCTGTTGAGGTTTTTAAGTGTTTTAACAAACTAAATCCTATCTACATGAATGAACTTTTTACACCCCAAGACTGTGATTATAATTTTAGGAAGAGGAACACCATCTCCAGTCACCACAGAAGAACTGTTCGGGCCGGACTCCACTCTTTTAGCCATCTTGGTACCAAGATCTGGAATGATCTACCAAATCATTTTAGAGAAACCACCGACATCAAAGTTTTTAAGAAACTAATCAAAACATGGTCAGGTTTTAAATGTAATTGCCGTTTCTGCAAATTATGATCTTATATGTAGGATTTATATTTTATATTTTAACAATTCTGCCATAGCTTATTTATATTTAACTTCAATTCATTTTACAGACGTCAAGCTTGTTAAATTACTGATTATTTTTACAGGCAATAATACATGCATAGCTTTTAAAGTTATACATCTCATATATATATATATACAAAACACAAGAATTTTTATTGCACACTTAGCAATGTCTACCAGTTCTTATGATCTCAGTTATATCTTACATATACATGATATCAAGGCTGCTTTTTAAATCCATTTCCTATGTATATAATATTAATACGCATTTAAATTTCCCCGCATTTTGTTTTAACTAATGTTAAACCAGTACTTTTATCTGTGCTTTATTGTTATTTAATTGTTTTAACTCAGTGAGTATGTGTACATATATATATTGTTGTTTTAACTGTCTTAACCTATAGCTCGGATAAATTAGCTCCCTGGAGCTAGCGTTTTATGTATTGAAATTCCGAGGGTAAATAAAAATTTGTATTGTATTATTGTATTAACATGGCCTGCAATTTTTCCCCCGAAAATACAGGTACCCCATAATTTGAGTGAACTTTTCAGCTTAGATCCTTCCTGTTCTGTTACTATAAACCCAAATATCTATTTAGGTCACCCTGTGCCTTATGTCATGCCCTAGATATATTGGGTAACAATAAATATCAAGATGGATTCCAGTTATTATCCTTAGCATGGCTAGCAATTCTCACATGGCATTCGGGTACCCCCATAATTTGGATGAACTTTTTCAACTGAGTTTCTTTCTGTTCCGGTAATATATTGTCATGAGGTGACTCAGGCCACCATGCGCCCTATGCCATAATCTAGGAGCATGGGTTAGCTACAGAAATCAACACTAAATTCTAGTTATTATCCTTAACATGGCCTGGAATTTTTCCCCTCAAAGATACCGGTACCACAGAATTTGAGTGAACTTTTTCAGCTTAGATCATTCCTCTTCTGTTACTGTAGATCCAAGTATCTGTTCAGGCCACCCTGTGCCCTATGTCATGACCAGGATATACTGGCTAGCTACAAAATCCCACATTGAATTCCAGTTATTATTCGTAGCATGGCCAGCAATTTTTACATGACATTCGGGTACCCCATAATTTGGATAAACTTTTTCAACGGAGTTTCTTTATGTTCCGGTAATATACAGTCATGAGGTGACGCAGGCCACCATGTGCCATATGCCATAATCTAAGAGCATGGGCTAGCTACAGGAATCAACACTAAATTATAGTTATTATCCTTAGCATGGTCTGCAATTTTCCCCCAAAAATACCGGTACCCCATAATTTGAGTGAACTTTTTCAGCTCAGATCCTTCCTATTCTGTTATTATAGACCCAGATATCTGTTCAGGCCATCCTGTGCCCTATGTCATGGTCTGGATATATTGGGTAGCTACATAATCCCACATTGAATTCCAGTTATTATCCTTAGCATGCTAGCAATTCTCACATGACACTCTGGTACCACCATAATTTGGATGAACTTTTTCAACTGAGTTTCTTTCTGTTCCGGTAGTATACAGTCATGAGGAGACGCAGGCCACCGTGTGCCTTATGCCATAATCTAGGAGCATGGGCTAGTTACGGATATCAACACTAAAGTCCAGTTATTATCCTTAGCATGGCCTGCAATTTTCCCCTCAAAGATATTGTTACCCCATAATTTGAGTGAACTTTTTTAGCTAAGATCCTTTCAATTCTGTTACTGTAGACCCAAATATCTGTTCAGACCACCCTGTGCCGTATGTCATGGCCTAGATATATTGGCTAGCTACAAAATTCCACATTGATTTTCAGTTATTATCCGTGGCATAGCCAGCAATTCTCATATGACATTCGGGTACCCCCATAATTTGGATAAACTTTTTTCAACTGATATTCTTTCTGTTCTGGAAGTATAACGTCATAAGGAGATTCAGGCCACCATGTGCCCGAAGCCATAGCCTAGAAACATGAACTAGCTACAGAAATCAGTAATGAATTTTAGTTAGTATCCTTAGCATGGCCTGCAATCCCCCCCCCCCACCACCACCATAATACCGGTACTCATAATTTGAGTGAACTTTTTTAGCTTAGATCCTTTCTGTTCTGTTACTATAGACCCAAATATATATTCAAGCCAGCCTGTGCCCTATGTCATGGCCTACATATATTGGTTGGCTACAACCTCCCACATTCAATTTCATTTATTATCCGTAGCATAGCCAGCAATTCTCACATGACATTCGGATTCCCCCATAAGTTGGATGCACTCTTTCAGCAGAGTTCCTTTCTGTTCCTGTAGTATATAGACACGAGGTGAGTGAGGCCACCATGTGCTCTATGCCATAATCTAGGAGCATGGGTTAGCTACAAAAATTAACACTAAATTCTAGTTATTATCCTTAGCATGGCTTGCAATTTTTTCCCACAAAAATACCGGTACCCCATAATTTGATTGGACTTTTTCAGCTTAGAACATTCCTGTTCTGTTACTATAGACCCAACTATCTGTTCAGGCCACCCTGTGCCCTATGCCATGGCCTAGATATGTTGGCTAGCTACAAAATCCCACATTGAATTTCAGGTAGTATCCGCACAATGGCCAGAAATTCTCACATGACATTCGAGTAACCCTCTTATTTGGAAAAACTTTTTCATGTGATGAGTTTCTTTCTGTTCCGGTAGTATACTGTCATGAGGAGACTCAGGCCATCATGTGCCATATGCCATAATCTAGGAGCATTGTCTAGCTACAGATATCAACACTAAATTCCAGTTATTATCCTTAGCATGGCCTGCAATTTTTCCCACAATAATACCGGTAGCCCATAATTTGAGCGAACTTTTTTAGCTTAGATCCTTTCTGTTCTGTTACTATAGACCCAAATATCTATTCAGGTCACCCTGTGCCATATGTAATGGTGGCCTAGATATATTGGTTGGCTACAAAATCCCACATTGAATTCCAGTTATTATCCGTAGCATGGCCAGCAATTCTCACATGACATTCGGGTACCACCATAATTTAGATGAACTTTTTCAACTGAGTTCCTTCAGTTCCGGTAGTATACAGTCATGACGAGACTCAAGCCACCATGTGCCCTATGCCAGAGCCTAGGAGCATGAAATAGCTACAGAAATAATCATTGAATTTCAGTTATTAGCGATACGGATTTGATATTTTTGGAACATCATGATGTCTTGCGGGCATCATTGAAAACTGTTGACTGCTTCTCTCTTGCAGGAAACAAGCCTATGTTTATGTATACTATGATTGTCTTTTTGAATTTGGTGCTAATACTGTAATATGGAATATGGAATAGGTCTTTGGATTATGGACGCGGATATTCTCTAATGGACGACGGCTGAACTACGAATGACGGACTAGACGCTTGTAATTATCCTTAGCATGGCCTGCAATTTTTTCCCTCAAAATACCGGTATCCCATAATTTGAGTGAACTTTTTTAGCTTAGATCCTTTCTGTTCTGTTGGCTATATTGGCTAGCTACAAAATGCCACACTGAATTCCAGTTATTATCTGTAGCATGGCCATCAATTCTCACATGACATTCGGGTACCACGATCATTTGGATGAACTTTTTCAACTGAGTTCCTTCATGTTAAGGTAGTATACATTCATGACGAGACTCAGGCCACCATGTGCCCTATGCCATAGCCTAGGAGCATGGACTAGCTACAGAAATCAGCATTGAATTTTAGTTATTGTCCTTAGCATGGCCTGAACTTTTTCAGCTTAGATCATTCCTGTTCTGTTTAGACCCAAAAATCTGTTCAGGCCACCCTGTGTCCCATGTCACGGCCTAGATATATGAGCTAGCTACAAAATCCCACATCGAATTCCAGTTATTATCCTTACCATGGCCAGAAATTCTCACATGACATTCGAGTAACCCTATAATTTGGAAAAACTTTTTCGTGTGAGTTTCTTTCGGTTCCGGTAGTATACTGTCATGAGGAGACTCAGGCCACCATGTGCCATACTCCATAATCTAGGACCATTGGCTAGCTACAGATATCAACACTAAATTCCAGTTATTATCCTTAGCATGGCCTGCATTTTTTCCCACAAATATACCGGTGTAGCAATAATGGTTGTTCCGCGGTACTGGTTGTCGAAGGACAACCTCTACCTGGCAGTGGTTGTCCTGACTGAAACTGGGTGTCCCCCGGTTTCATGTACCAGTTGTCCACTCGATACATATTACTCTTGCGCATGTTGTAATGCATTATATATTATATTTGCTCTCGGACAACTATTCATGGGGGACAACCTGTCTTATTAGAACAGTGGCAATATTAGTTGTCCCCCATGACGTGCTGTCCATCGTATTATCAGACGATCTAGGTCACGGTATAAACGAGACAAATTTTCAGCAGCTCGACAGCTGTCCCAAGTGGTGCAGGGGAAAGAGACGCGGTAATATGGATGAGCGACGTTCCAGTAACTTGTGGGTTCGAATCCCATCCGCGTCACATTATTTTGTTTTTCAGTACATCATCATATTTTCCATGCTAAGTGCTAAGTTTTTGACGGATCATTTGACGCCAGGTGGACATTATATTTTCATGCTATATTTTTGTTACATATATTTTAATGTTCCTATTGCTTAGTTCTATTTTGCAAATATATTTGGCATATTATTCGTCAGTTTCTTCCGATCACAGTCAACAGTGTTTTTCTTAAACTGATGTACATTTTTATATACAACAACATATTTCGCTGTCAAAGTAATATACGTAGGCGAACGAACACAATTTTGAAATAGACACTGGGGGTATAGATGTTGCGGTATTTTGTCTGAGGGTGTTAAATCCGAATCTGCTTGTTCCCAGGTTAATTTTACACACTGAAACCTCAGAACTGCTAATTAACCCTAATGACCTAGTCACTTGAGCATTTGGTGTCGATCTCTGCCAGGGTAGGAAGGCCGTCTTCCCCCAGCCGCCTCCCCCCCCCCACCTTATATCATATCTTCCTAGCCTGTGCGAAACGACAATTTCTGCAAGAGATATTTAGATTTTAAGAAGGAAATCATTAACGACTGCCTCTCCCCCCCCTCCCCCACTTCCATCCCCTCTCCGCCACTCCCCATTACCGTGAATACCGATATGTTTAACCATTTCTGTTAGGTGAAACTTGACAAGATAATTTAACAAACTTAACAACGGTCACTCTAATGGCGTCCCAGTGAAGTCATCTTCCCTGAAAGTAGTTTTAAATCTATAATATTTTTCTTACGCCTTGAGCTAGGGGCTGAAACCTGTGTGATGACGTCACTGTGACGTCATTTTCAAAAAAGGCATTTTTGTGTTTCATTTCTCCACAAAAACTGCATGATAAATTAGTAAATCAAATAGTTTTAGCCCACTTTTCTTTTCAGAAAAGCAAAACGTTTTGAAGAACATCACTTTTCTGATACCCACATGGCCGCCATTTTGAATTTAACCATTATTCTCAGACTGCCCAGGGGGTCATACAAATAGGCTCAAAAAAGACCCCTATATGATAAGCTACAACGTTACGGAGTGTCAGCTCTCAAGTATTTGTCTTTCTGGATAGAAGATAGAAAGTTTTTCCTGACGTGAAATTGAATGTGAATTTGAATGTGAATTTGATTACGTCTTTGTGACAAAGAGACTGTTTCATATATAGTGTGCGCGCTTTCAGCTCCTAAGCCTAAGGGGTATTAAAACTATTTATACTGGTGAGTACGAAGAGAACAAGAGCGCTGAAACTTTCTGACTTTCCCGCGAATCTTATTGCCGTTATTTTGAGACTATTTGCATGATAGTATGTGCAAAGGATCATGGGAAAATGACGGTCACGAAATATCCCCATAAAATTGTGCTTTCGGTCATTTCCGTTCATTTTTTCGTATTTTTCTTGCCTAGAAGAGCATAAAAGTAATTAATGTTGCCAAAACTAAGTGTAATTCATCTCCAAAATAGTGTGGGAGCCAGGTCTTCCATTGTGTAAATGTATCACATGAACTACAAGCTTTTAACTGCATGGTGAACTGTAATAAGTTTCATTATCCTGAAAGTTCCTAACTTTCTCAAACTATATATCGGCTAATTTGAATTTATACTTCAATCCTCATGTTAAAAGTGAAGCATTAAAATTATGCTGAATATCATTTTGAAGTTAAATTGAGAACTCTTGCCAAGCCGACCTACCCCACCCATTATGTTTCTTCAAAACTAATCTTACTGCAATCTGCATAGAATTTGTATATTTCATCATCGAAAATGATTCATTGCAAATATCCTCATTTCTATAACCAAAAATGGAAGAAAGTGGCCTTCTATCATTTCATAATAGTGTAAACCCCCCATTTTTAACTACATCATAATTCGTCTTCCTTTCTCTTAGCTCATGTATGGTACCATTCTGCTGGATATTTCCACTCCTTCAAAATAGCATATGTGAATCTATGATCCACATGCCAATTACAGTCCTTGGAACAAATAAGTGAATTTTATACAGACCGAGTCCTGCTCCTTTTTATCTCGCCTTCAAAGTAAAGGGAAGACATTGTGAGGGGAGAAAGAGGGTGTGGGTGTCCCCTGCCTGAAAATGATAAGGTTTTTGGTTTAGTGAATTCAAGATAAAAATCGAGATAAATTAAAAAAAATATGAACAAAATAAAAATAATATGAGAGGTGGGTATGCCACCTGGGGTACTACCCCTGGGTGCTCCAATGTTAAAAGCCCTATCATAGAGTTTTGCGTTCAGCTGAAGTGCACATGTACATCACAGTTTGCGGCATTCGTCAGCTGTCCTCTTTTGTGGAAGCTGAGGTGGCCGAGCGGTCTGGGCTGGTTGCACTTACTGCTGGCGAGTTGGTGCCAAACTCTGAGGACGCGGGTTCGAGTCTCGCACGGGACCGACTCATCCAACACTAGTATTTGTGCTTTACTGAGAAAGTGTCATCCTAAAAATAATTGGATACAAAGTTTGTGGGATGATTACATCTTCAGGTTTGGGGGCTGGTTGTTGTTGCAATGGGCCTGTCGTCATCCTAAAAATAATTGGATACGGATTAAAACATGTTGTTGCAATGGGCCTGTCGTCACACGGAAAAACATTTGATTAGGAAATTAGAAAATAAAAATTTAAATATTTTATTACTAAAGTTTGTCCGTATTACTAAAGTCTGTCCGTATTAAATCATCTACTTTGGAGCTTGTAAACAAGTTTGGATCAGAGCAGTGTGTATGACAACATTAAATCTACAAAATGACGAACAATTCCCCATGATATTCATATTATATTAAGATCTCGAGAAAAGAAAGAATTTGGATGATGATTAGCTACTGAAAGTCGAATCCGACGCTTGTAGGGTAAGTATGTATATGTGTACCATTGGATATAAATGTTACCTACTTTCTAAATGGCATTAGTATATAAATAAATATCGGCTCTAGGAGCTGTACCATTATATGTCTATCAGAGGGGTAGTAAATGTACGTAGTCTAGACTCCGATCTCCGAACTTCCTCTTTTGTGGAAGCTGAGTGGCCGAGCGGTCTAGGCTGGTTGCACTTACTGCTGGAGAGTTGGTGCCAAACTCTGAGGACGCGGGTTCGAGTCTCGCACGGGACCGACTCATCCAACACTAGTATTTGTGCTTTACTGAGAAAGTGTCATCCTAAAAATAATTGGATACAAAGTTTGTGGGCTGATTACATCTTCAGGTTTGAGGCTTACATGTTGTTGCAATGGGTCTGTCGTCACACGGAAAAACATTTGATTAAGAAATTAGAAAATAAAAATTTAAATATTTTATTACTAAAGTTTGTCCGTATTACTAAAGTCTGTCCGTATTAAATCATCTACTTTGGAGCTTGTAAACAAGTTTGGATCAGAACAGTGTGTTTGACAACATTAAATCTACAAAATGACGAACAATTCTCCATGATATTCAAATTATATTAAGATCTCGAGAAAAGAAAGAATTTGGATGATGATTAGCTACTGAAAGTCGAATCCGACGCTTGTAGGGTAAGTATGTATATGTGTACCATATTTGATGGCTCTAAACCAGCTGCAAGGGTGTCAACGGAGGGTATTTGTGCCGGACATTTCAGGTCAGCTCTTTTAGTAGTATAGATTTGAGTGACCTGTATGAAAAAAAAGCTACAAAGTAGATGACTGAATAAAATGGTCTTTAGACAAGTTACAGCGATATCTGGTACATTCCAATTCAAAGTTTTACGGAGAGAGAGAGAGAGAGAGAGAGAATTAAGGTTTAATGTCGCGTTCAGCAATATTTCAGCTATATAGCGGCGATCAAACAAGATTCTAAGTACTTAGTAATCCAATATATTAAAACATACAGACATTAAAACGTATGCAACAAACCTATCTCTCTCGAATAACCCAAGATGTAGTCCTCCCTGATCCGACTAAAAAAGATCTTCCAAAGTAGTCGCACGATAAAAAGCATCTCTTACAATGTTTAAACATGCTTAGTATTTTGCATATGTGCATGGTAGTTCTTTCCTTCGTCATAATCTTGTGTCACATTTATTGCACTTTACCTATGTCTATCAAAATGTACTTCATTCCACAGGGGTTAGTACTTCTTGAACAACTTGGAAAATGACTTGCTTCATGCTTATACCTTCTGGATGTGCACTACAGTCCAAACTCTGAGTTGATTTGTTTTGCCAGGCCATAAGTCTGTATTGAAATGTTTGAAACATACTTGCTACATGCTAGTACCTCTGCGAAGGTTAATTCCCAATGTTTAAAATCCCTCTTTTTCGATCAACTGTTAATACAAATATACTAACGCAATTAAAGGCTGAGAAGTCTTTCCGGTGCAACCTCATGTTCTTTTTGATGCAAAATATAACGTGGACACAATCTAGCTCCATTAAAAGTTGATGAATTTTAGCATGCAGTGAAAAGTATACAGCACTGGTATATTTTTTTTATTCACATGACTAAATGTCATTTTGGCCTACATCTGATATCTTTTTTATATTTATTTCTGCCGGATAGCCTCTGCGGAAAGTCCTTTTCTAACTCCTGCAGCCGGAACAGGGCGAAAATCCGACGAATCATCTCTTCTATCATTAGCTGCGTTATCTTCAGGAACTTGTTTGATGACAAATCAGGCATTTATTTTTCAAACGACACTTCCAGTTCATGTGATTTTCTGATCCACAAGTATAACATGTTTTTACTTGACCGTTATACCATACAGGAAGTCTCATGCCTCCAATCAAAATAGAAGGAAGATCACGTTTGAATTTCGTCATCCAAATTCTTCGAACTCCCGTTTCAAACTCTCTATCAAACGAATAGAACTCCTTTTGTAAAGAGAGAACATCCCCATCAACTTAAAAGCACTTTTGATCGCAAAATCTGGGAAATCGCATGGTCCTTTCATCTTTACCAGCAATTTCCCTGGATCTATTTCCTCAAAATAGCCACATTGATCTCCAACGCGAATACCTTCCAGCACTAGGCGAGCTTTGTTATTCTCATTTGCTACTGTGAGGTTCCACAAGGTATTTGATACTTTAACACCTTAACGCCACTGAACCAGAACTATAGCAACCATGAGTAACCAGCATCCCTCTACAATGATGGTCAGTGGACCAACAGGGTGTGGAAAGACGCCCTGGGTGATCAAATAATTAGAGGAAGGGCCTTAACACCACTGAACCAGGACTACAGCAGCCATGACAGCCCACTGGTACAAATGATAAATAATTTAGCTTTCCAAAAATCCTGCTGGTCCACAATATGAACGATAATACAAGCAGAATAAATGCCAACCCTGAAATTTTAACATGTCTTTTGTTATTTTAACCCATCCTGCAATGTGCTGCATGCTTCCCTTTGCACAGGTTTCTGACTTTCTGAGCACCGGTAGTCACTGTGGTCAATGAGGTTCCCCCTAAAATGGGGGACTGTTGCATTCATTGCCCTGCAGTGAATGCAATTCAAGTGGAGCTGAAATCTCTAAAAACTGAACAAACAGATTTAAAAGCTTATGGTAGTAACGAGTTCAACTTTGTTCGGCACTCTATGGGAGAGCTAAAAGCCTTATTAGCTGCTGGCCAGCCTTTTTCCCCTACAGCCATAGGCAATAACACTCCTTTCCTAAACCCCGTCCCAATCTCAACCCAACCACCAACCCGGGTAAGGAACCCAGTAAGGGATTTGAATGTAGAGGTTTGGATAGCTTATAGTAAGGAGAGCATGCACTATGGCATCCTTAAGTCTGACTCCTTGCTTCCGGAAAGGTGTGTTATTGCCCCTAACGTAATCAGGGATATTCAGGAAAAGGCTGGCTACAATGCCAATATCTTTGCTTCAGGCCTTCAGGCCTGGTAGTGGCTCTTTACGAATTAGAAGAGTTAAGAGGGAAGAATGTCGATGGGTCCAAGGGAAAACAAGCCCTTAGCCCACGGCGAAAGTCGGCCATAATGCAAAAAACATTCGACACTTTCGCTGTTGCACAGCCTGAGAAGAAGTCATGTTGGCGTGGATGCAAGCCGGCTATCAACACCAAAATTAGAAATATTTTTTCTAAAATTATCTCAAACAGACTAAATCGGCCAACTTCTCAGACTGAGCACAGAACGGAACATGTAATCAGCATGAAATATTGCATTTACAAACGATTGAAAACATTGATTCACAGGTGACAACTTCATTTTGCAAATACTGGGGAAACTTACGATACTCAGTTATACTTTAAGCTTCACTTTCATACACCGACCCAAGAATTTGATGTATTATGTGATGGTTATTCTGTACCTCTCTCCATCCTTTGTGTCCTGTCAATATATTCTGCGTCATCTTGCTATCCACAGTTAAAATGTTTTGTGGAGACACCAAAATTCAGATCAAGGTCATTATAATGGAAGTGCAATTAAGTACAAAAATCATGATGAAATGGAACATTGGTTTTCATTCTGATATTAAAATTTGTAAATTTCGTCCTTATTACGACAGTTTCAAGGTGGAGAGGTTGATGACGCTTATCGTGCATTTGTGTATGTCAGTTCATTTTGTTCAGAATATTCGTGTGACATATAACTTCAATCTAGGTTTACCTCAGCAATTATATTTCCCGGTTATGACGCGTTTTAATCATATTTCATTATTATTTGGATATATTTAAACATTCCGCGTGTCAGTTGTATTGCATTGCAGTCCGCTTATGTTGAACAAGTGTTGAACAATAGCTATAACATAGTGCAAATCTTGTACTATCTCAATTCTTCGGAGACCACAATATATCATTATCACGTCTGGAGTTCGTGTTTGAATTGATCGTAATCGTAAAATCCACGAGAAAAATATACGAATAATATACCATAGTTTATTGCATGTAATATCAGTATTAATGTTTGTATTCTCTGTGCACATTCATATAATGGTTTTCGTGCGCGTCAATAATTTTTCAAGTTGCCGTATAGGATTTGGGAATCTTTTCCATATATTGTCAGATTAGTGGAACATCAGTAGTAGGGGAGAGAGTATTCAGAACCATATTGACGTTTGATCTCGGGTCAAACCACTTTTATTCGGAAATTCGGAAGAAGTGCAAGGTTGTTATTGACCTTTGACAGCCAATCAGAAGCGAGTATTTTGACCTCGGCCTCGAATTTCTCCGCGGTGATGCGGTCGGGTGGTGATGCCTCCGCAGACAGAAAGTAGTCCCACGGGAAAAATGCATGGAATGCATGTATGGACCCTGGGATGTGCATGTACTGACCTTCAACATCCGGGAGCATATTTAAAACCATACTGAACTTTGACAAGTGCGGGCGCAGGGAAGTGCGGGAGGTCACTCAGAAGCCCGTACGTTGACCTTGTCGGCGAACTGATATTTGGGTTCAGATGATCCGGTTGTGAAGCCGAATGACTCCCCTTTGGGAAAACAATTCCTCCCGCGAGAAAAAATAGTGCGGCGAAACAATAGTGCAGGTCTCTATTTGAACCTTAAAACTAAAGAACGCATGGGCTTACCTTGAAGTGTCCAAGTCCTTCCGATGTGTCAAGTTTTATTATTGACTGGGTGTCCGCCTTGTAGGGTCTTACATACTGGATTTATATTGGTCGGGTGCCCATTAGCTGGGAGCCAACATCCGGGTTCCATTGGCTCAGTGCCAATTTTTCCCCTATAAGAGGGCCTCATTTTGCAGTTCGGTACCAACTCTTTCACTGACTATCCGAAGCTATCGAATTGACCACAGACTGCCTAACCGAGCTGCCTGACCAGTATCATCCTGAGCAACAAATGTCTACCTGAGCCATGGACTCATCCGACCGACCTAAGCTTCTGCAGCGCTGTGTCAAGATCATTGATGAGATGCAGCATGTGGCCAATATATGTGATCTGCTCCTGGTGAAAAACATAATCACTAAACACAGTGGGGAAGATAACATGGCGGGGAAGACCAATAAGCGACGAAACAGAGCCCTGACCGACGATATACCGCGACATCGTCCCTTAGCATTTCAGGCCTTCCTGGAGGCAATGAGGAAGGCGGGGAATGAAGGAATAGCGTCTGTACTTCAACCCGAGGAAACAGAAGATAAAATCTTACCCATGACGACTACGACATCTCCGAAGGGAGTACAGGTACCAAATGTGCCCATGAAGAGCCCGGTCCACCTGCCAAACGTGCCCGTCCCCAACTGGCACCCTTAAAAATGTCTCCGCAAGTGCTTCAGCAAGCAGAGAAGAGGTCCTACTCCCCGTGTCTGTGCAGCATGTGAACGATATCATCCAGCAGTCCTACCAGGCGCCCAGATAAACACTTGGGAGCTCACATCCTATTTCACTGTAACCTTGAAAGATGAACAATTGCACTTCAATGCATCAGCCTGGGTCGACAAAAACCTTAAACATATCGCATTTGAGATATGGGCAATAGTACAGGCATTGTACAGAGGTGTCGAGGCGCTCATTAAGCATCACCGGCACCCAGAAGCGAAATTTTATGCGGGGGACGACGTGTTCGTGGGCTGTTCTGTGTTCAACTGTGCTCTGCTTGCAGAGAGAGAGAGAGAGAGAATTAAGGTTTAATGTCGCGTTCAGTAATATTTCAGCTATATAGCGATGATCAAACAAAATTCTAAGTACCCAAGTCACTAACTTTGTAATCCAACGCATTAAAACATACACACATTAAAACTTAAGTAACAGCCCGATTTCTCTCAAATAACCAAGACGCAATCATCTGTCAGCCGCTAAACAGATCTTCGGAAGTAGTCGCTCAATGAAAAGCATCTCTTACAATCTTAAAATCTATGCATTCGATAAGAATATGTTTCACCGTGAGATCATCCTGGCATGGAACACACCTTGGGACTGGCTCTTTTTTTTAGTAAATGTTCGTGAGTTTTCGTTTTTGCAAATGTTTCCCATTCGATCAGTGTTTACAGTCTGGTATCCCCTACATTCTCCGACTTCAGGAAGGCTACATCGCGGATTGCCCATATTGTGCTGGGAAGGTATTCGTTTGTGGGGAAAACGAGGAAATAAATGCTGACCTTCCCAAGGCCAACCATTGTGCGAACGACAAATAAAAGGTAAGACCAATACGCTATCAAAGTGCATTTTGTGTATGAAATCTTCTTGGTGCTGTCCAGTGTCTATTCCCCTGTTTCTGACAAACTAATTTTGCTGTTTTAATATACCTACATGTATATGTAATTCTGTAGTAAGTGCCATGTGCATACGATATCATAAACATTATATGGCTGGCTGCCAAATGTCGGATCTCTTGCTCATAAAAGAAATTGCTTTTTGTTATCTCCGGGAACATACCAATTACACCGAGATTGCCTAATATGTTCGGCTATTGTTTCAATGATTGTAAAATTGATAAACTTGGAAATTCTAACATCAGCAATGAAGAATAGCTGCATTTTACTGAATTGCTTTCACATACATCTGCGTCACACATGGAAATTTTATAGGAACTGTAGGCACTGGTCAAAGTAATAGTCCAGCGCCTAAATTTTATGGTAAAAACTGATAATTCATTCCCGAGACATTTTTATTTTAATTAACCACGCTCTCTCATCAGGAGTTGAAAAATAATGAAATCGGACCCCCCCCCCCTCTCCCAAAACAAATAGCCCAATACCCTTTTGCTATCAGTTATTGACTAAATTCAGCAAATTTGTATTGCATAAGGTCAATACAGTAGGGTTGATCAGTTCTCTTATAGGATACATACATATAATGTGGGGTCATGTCGGGTTTTGGCAAGGCATTATTTGACAGGAAAACTTTTGCGCCGAGATTCTGGTAGACTATAACCAAATTCGAAACCCTAAATGTACTCTTCGACACAGCTCCTTATAATGCAATCAACTAATTTGATCTTGGAAAAATAGATGGAGGTGAATCATCTTCCACAGGCTTCTGGTCTATTCTCAGTTAATTACATGTGGAACATGAATCCGCATATGATCTCAAGACATAACATATGGAATTTGACCTTTACAAAATATGTCGATGTCGGTCATCCCTTATATGTGTTGTAATCTTCAATACACTTAAGGACGATATATCCACATAGTATTAATTTGGAAAGCCGAGCTATATTTCTCCATCATAATAAACAGTATATGACGATCAACAAATAGGTCAGTTATATTCAATAGATTTCAGATCGATGATCAGTTGCATATGTGCGACAGATTTGGATAATATAGATATAATCCCCCATTAAATATCATACTAAATAGAATCTGACCTTGACAAAATAAAAGGTCAGTCATAACTTGTGTCTAATTCCGCTTAACCCGGGGCTAGAGGTCGTATGAACCCATGTACTTCAAGTTCACTCATATGAACAGTCACAATCAAAGCGTGACTGAGATACATCATTCTTTAGATGACGACTTTACAACGAATATTATGGATTAAGAATACCGATCAGCGATACGAATTTGATATTTTTGGAACATCATGATGTCTTGCCGGCATCATTGAAAACTGTTGACCGCTTCTCTCTTGTAGGAAACAAGCCTATGTTTTTGTATACTATGATTGTCTTTTGAATTTGGTACTAATACTGTTATATGGAAAATGGAATAGGTCTTTGGATTATAGTCGCGGATATTCTATAATGGACGACGGCTGGATTATGAATGACGGACTAGACGCTTGTAATATACACTAAACTTCTGGACCATCGCCAGATGTACGAATAGTATTAGTTCGGGGTGCAGGTGCATATGTTATATGAATTTGGAGACCACAGCTTTGATCCGTCAAAATTGTTTGCAAATACTTGTATTTGACCTTGATAGAAAAAGGTCAAGGTCGATCATTTTCAATAGGCTTCTGACCCATTAACCCCAGCTGCATATTTGATATGAATATAAAATGCTTGGCTATAATCTTTCTTGAAATATTGCGTTCACAAGCATGATAGACAGACAGACGGCGCCGATGACGGAAATACCCCTTCAGTCAAAACTGGTCGAGGGATAAAAACGACAAGCAACGTTATTGGGTCCATCTTCTGGCATTTATTCATGGACAAAAACATCAAACAATCAGAAATATTTGTGTATTATATACTTTATTTGGAGCTTCAATTGAGTGCAAAGCTCCCAGAAATCTGGTAATGCAGAACACGTTTTCGATATTGAGCGCTTCAAATTTTCAACATACAATCATCTCAAATCGTGGTGGAATTCATCCATCAACGCCATTTTTATTTCAGATGCAGATTCTGCAGCGTAGACAAATCCCAGCTCGCAGATACTGATGCCGCCAAGATCATCGCACGTCGGACAAAGGCGGACACCAAGGTCATCATGCGCGAGATGACAGGGATGTGTGTCATGGACAAGAGCGCCAAGGAGACAGAAAGTATCATCTTTTTTAACCCCAGCAATCCACTTTTCTCTGACAACGTGATTGTTGAACCACATATTCACTTGTGAATTGTACTTGGAGTGATTATTTTGAGTTTGTATACTGCTAAGAATATCTGCAAAACTAATGTTATTTTACAGCTATTGATTTCAATCATAAGGAATCAAGAATAAAATATACGATTTGTGGACATCCAGCAGATACAATAACATTCATTTAATGCCGGCACATTCTGTTGGAAAATACCAGTACATGTGCCTGGTCACATTCTATGCCATTGTGTGGCATTTGGCATTGTTTCTGACAAGTATCGACCATATGCATCTAGATGCTCTAGGAGTGGGTAGGCTACAATTCAGTAGTCAATTCAAAGGCGTCTGTTCAACAGTTCATCCGGAATGTTATTCGTGGCATTGAAAAACCACATTGGTTCAAACAAGTGCGTATAATGTTCAGACATGTTCAATAATTGTATCGAAAAGATTTGCAAAAGATTGTATAATAATTAAAAAAAAACGAAATAAACCACATAATTAAATAGGTGTTGGTGATATATTCAGCAAGGCCAACTGACAGCAAGATAAATTACTTCTGCCATGTGGGAGAGAGAGAGAGAGAAAAATCTACTGCCATGTGTTATGGTACCTCTGCTGACTGTTTCTTTGGTTCTGCAAGCTACTAGATCATCATTTAGCCACTGCTACAACAGTAGAGGTGCTCCATCTGCTGCAGCTTTTCCCAGTCATCTGTCGAGATGTCATTTCGCAACCAGATGCCTTCGCCAACGCCAGGAAGATTAGAAGTGCGGCTATTCTGTTGCGTGAATATGTCGCTGTCAATTCATTCAAAAACACTGACAGAGAAGGAAACAGCTTCAATGCAAGAGAAAATATGTAAACACTATACACTTGAGAAACGTAAGAGCATTTTATTTTCTCACCATATGTATGTACTGCATACCAAGCAGGTGCTCCTAACAATTCATGCAGTTCCAGTATCAGTGGCTGGCCTTGAAGGTAGTTGAACTCTCTTAAGATAAAGATGTTGCCATTGTGATATAAATATACTGTTGCAGGTCAAGCAGCATCTTTGCTTTCCAAATACTATTCCAATTTCTGCAGGCATGTAATTTCTTGGAATATATGGTATATACAGGCCACTAATGGTTCTAAGAATGACTGACTTTCAGTCTACACATTTACCAGGAAAGTCAACCCTTTTTCTGGCCATCTCACTTCAAATAGCCTGTGTGTACATGTACAAGTTTGATCACATAGGTACTTCTCTGCTTATAGATATGATGTAGAATGATGACGTGTCAAATCGGAGTAATATCCATTGTGGGTTCCGCACCTCAATTTTGCTTCTAACACTTCCACATTTTCTAATTTACTTATATCAGTAAATTAGTCGCCGCCATCACTAAGCCTAGCTACCAGATTCCATGACAACCAGTATCTGAGTAAAAATAGTAATATGGTATTCATATTAAAAATAATCTCACATTACAAAGACACCTCATGTGACACATACATATGTGGACTCGCATGCATGACACGCGGACTTCTTCCCCACCATGCCAGGGAGAAACTCAATTTTCACGCAGGATGGAGTTCTTCCCCACCATTGACTACAGGGGTTGATGAAGGTATTTTTGTCAACGCGTATGAATTGCATGTGGTTACCGTGACATTCCCATAACTTTTCTTCCAAATATAAAGAAACATTTGAAGTTAAACTGAGAATTAATCCATACGTGTCACAGTGTAGGAAACAATCACTCTCATTCTCTAGATGACGACTTTACAAAGATTATTATGGACTAAGAATACTGATCAGCCATACAGATTTTATATTTTTGGAACATCATGATGTCTTGTCAGCATCATTGAAAACTGTTGGCCGCTTCTCGCTTGCTGGAATGTTTTTGTATACTAGTAGGATTGTCTTTTTGAATTTGGTACAAATACTGTTGTATGGAATATGGAACAGACCGTTGGATTATGGACGCTGGTATTCTTACGAATTACGAATGACGGGCTAGACGCTTGTAATTGTATAAATAAATCTAAGGGTAGATTACAAATAAGAGGCAAAACAATGCTTACTACATTTAATTCATCTGGATGGATCTGACGGTAGTGTTTCTTTTGTCAGCTTTGAAGTTTCCCCGCCGATACCAGGCTCATCTGCAGCTTTACAAGCTCTTGTCTCACGGAAGAGCAGAGGTACAAGGATATAAAACTGGATATTCCCACGACTGGATCGATGGAGACAGAGAGAGAGAATTAGGGTTTAATGTCGCGTTCACCAATATTTCATCTATATAGCGACGATCAAACAAACTTCTAATTACTCAAGCCAATAACTTAGTAATCCAACACATTCAAATATACACACATTAACACGTATGCAACAAATCCATTTCTCTCTATTAACCCAAGACACAGTCCTCTCTCATCTGACTAAAAAGATGTTCCAAAGTAGTCGCTTGGTAAAAAAAACTCTTACAATTTCAAAATCTATGCAGTAATAAGAATATGTTTCACTGTGAGATCTTCGTAGCATGGAATACACCTTCAGACTGGTTCTTTTTTAGTAAATGTTCGTGAGTTGATCGTGTATGGCCTATTCTACATCGTCTGATCATGGTTTCATTGAAACGGTTTTGGCTGTTCAGATCAGTATAGCCTGCAGTATTTTTTAACTCATAAAGTTTGTTATTATTCACAGAATCCCATAAAGAAGCATGGAGCCCTGTGTAAAATATGGCGTAAGCCAGCCGTTCATAAGGGGCGTGTCCAGTTACTACGAAGAGGGGAAATAACTCTGAGTAGACATGTAAAAAATAGTTATTGCCTTCAGACATGTCAATGACGGAGCAAGGGTTATTCTTGAAAAAAAAAATTCTACTCAATTTTCAAATTCAATAAAAGTCAATGTCTCCAAAATATTATATTTTTTAAGCTTTCATCCCCAAAAACATGAAAACTAAATTTTTTCAAGTTTTCTTCTTCTATGTAATTATATATACATGTATTTGTATAGCAGTGGCAGAGAGCAACATTTTGTTTCAGATTAATGATTCAAATCAACGAGATATAACGATTCAGTCAATTCATCCACAAACCGATTCACCCACAACTTCAGGTCGATTCATCCGCAAAAAAGTCAACATTCTTAAATAATGGTTCAATATTCGAAAGAGATTTCCGGCTTTGAAATTCTAATTATTAAAGTTTATTTTTATTCTCTTTCAGATAATGTTTCCAGCACAGCCACCAAATGTGTGCTGGGACAGTCTTAGTGGGGACAGTCTTAGTGTCATACCAGATGTTGCAAGTAGAGAGAGAGAGAGAGAGAATTAAGGTTTAATGTCACGTTCAGTAAGTTCAAGATTCACTTATCTCTGTGTAGCTCTAGTTGACTCACGTTGTGACTTAGACCTGATCCACTCTGAGCATGGCGCTTCCCTTTCAGACTTCCAGTTACCAATACAATTCAAGGGGTATGCGGCAAACTTTGTTCACTCCTGGCTTCACTCATCCTTGGACAGTATTGTTAAGCATCCTGCTGTCTGGGCATCTGTTGGAATCCATCCTAAATTTGCTGATCATTATGATCAACATATGCTCAGTCGGCTGAAAAATCTGATAGATCATCCCCGTGTAGTAGCTGTTGGTGAGTCGGGCTTGGACGGGACAAATGTTGGGACAAATATGTGTTTGCTGCCCGCTCGCGTTTAGCCCAACAGACGCAGCTACCTATTGTCGTGCACTATAGGAAAACGGAGGAAGATACATTAGCACTTCTACGTTGTATGCCCCTTCATAATATTCCAATCCACATGCACTACTTCACTGCACAACAATACCTCCAGTATTTTACAAACCTATATTTTGGTGTTGCAGGGTTTGTTACACGAAAAAGAATGGAAAATGTTCGTAGACTTGCCCAGATTGGAACATCAGCTAGAAATCTAGCCATTGTACAAGAGATGATCAATAGAAACGTGCAGGGGGAGCTGATACAAGGGGGTCTGCTGGATGTAGTAGTGATGCTAGAATATCTAGAGAAGCAGTATTGTTAAAATCTGAACAACCTTGAGCAATATGCAGAACTGCGCAAGCGATATGCACATCAAATGTACCAATTCTGAAGAATAGTCCTAAACGCCTTCAATTTCACTTAAAGTAGTAAATATATCCTAAGCATGGAGTTTAGAAAATAAACATGATATACTATTTTTAAGGCGTTTGAATTATAAGAATGTTTAGGATATAAACTTGAAATGGATAAAATATATTTTTTTTTTCTTTATTGAAGGAAATCAGACCAGTTGCTGAAAGCATCGCAGAAGAGGTATGCATACAAATACAATTTTCGAACATGTCCATCTTGTATCTACCCATGTTATGTTAACTGACGGCACTGATGGAGGATCCCATATAATTGTGCTGAATTTTGTTCTTTGGCGGTAGGTTAACCCATAAATATATCAGAAATTCGAAGAGAATGATTACGTATCTAAATATTGTGATAAACTTTAGCATATCCATGCAGCCGTCAGTTTGTAGGGATAATTAAAATGAACCCAACAAAATGGATTAACCCAACTTTAATACATTTTTTGAAATTTAACAGGGTACACAAAAGCCAAAAGAAACGAGAGGAAAGGGACCTGAAATGCCAAAGGGTGGTTCTGGTGGGAATAGGGTAAGAGCCTTTTCATTCGTAGTAACAGTAGAACTGAATTTTTGACAAAGAATAATTTAAACGTTAGCCAGAATCAACCTCACTGCTTCTCTTATGCATGGGAAGTGCTAATACTCTCCAGAAACTATACGTGATGTGTACAAAATTGATCTGTATTTGCAGATACATATTGTACATAATACCTGAATTTTATGGTTATTCATTCAATTTCAAGATTGGGTGACTTCTTTTGTTCTAAAATAGTTGTATTGATTTTAACTTTGCAGAAAAGGAAAGCTGGTGACGGAACACAACCGGAACTCCAAAATAAGAAGAGGGGAAAATACACTGGGGGGGGGGGGGGGGGGGATAAGAGCACACTTGGAATGGTTATAATGTCGAATAAACATAAAACCTAACATACCGGTACCCATCTTCATCAATTGAGATAATCTCATAATGAATAGTCACATATACGTTCAATCAAAACACACTGATATATTTCTATTATTATTATTTGCTTTTTGCAGAAGACCTGAAAGACATCAGAGAAGACAACAACGCCTGTAACGGATGCAACCGGCACTTCTACAGAAAATCTATCCAGTGTAGTTAGGCCAACTGAGCAGGCGCGCACAGCCTCCAGATAGTATACAAATTCCAAATAGGTTCGTCAAGGTAAGTATGGTAGCATATGAAGGTTTTCATTATTATATGTGTAGGTGCGCAAGGCCTCCTAGTAGTATACAAATCGCAACTCAAGTCGTACAGGCGAGTGTCATACAGCTACAACTATTCTATTACCCCAAAAAGGAATGTGAGCTTATGGAGCGAAGGGGCGATCAGGTCCATCGAATCATTGTTGCTGAGTCTGAACAGAGGAACACAGCTGCGTTCACTTTGGCTAACATCGATCTCAATCCAGGCGCTCGTGATTCAAGACCCTCCTTTTAAATCTTTATGAATAACATTTAATGACTCGACGGTTTGACAGAGATATTTTTGTCAGTAACTAAATGTCACTGTCGAGAGCAGCTAGAATGTGCCGTTATGCCCTGGTTGTGAATAATTACTGAATTCATAAATCTGCGCGCATGGTTATTTCAACCTACTGAAAACCTGTTTTACGAGACCCATTTTAATCATCAATCAACAGAGTTGCCACTTGAATATTCAATATAATGTTAAAATTTACTAAATTGGCTAATATGGTTTTCTTTGTGGCACTTCCGGCGATGTATTCGTATGCATCGAATCCAGGCATAACAATCTGATACCACTACACAATGACGCGGGTGATAGGAATGCTGCACGCCTCAACGTACATTTGTGTAAATACAACCCCAAATGTTGTTGAAAACATTTTATTTTATTTCAATTGAAGATTACGATCATTTTGATTGTTTGTTTTTTTGATAACAGCACATCTGCAGATCCACAAACAACCTAGTGGACAAACCTCGCAGTGGAAGAAAGTCGCGCCTAACAACGTTACACTACAATGCCATCAACCACTGGATCTACATGAACAGAGAACTAACAGTTTTGGATATACTGGCTAAGTTGGAAGACGTTTTCGGATTACGGGTAAGCAAGGCGTCCATGAGAACGTTGTTGAAGAAGCTCCTGTGGGAGAAGCAAGTGACTCGTTATTGCCAGTTTGTTCGACCTATAAACAAAGTCAAACGTCTTGTTTATGGTTTGCTGTGTCTGGTCAAGAGGGAGGATTTTAAAGATGTTCTGTTCACAGATGAAGCCAGTATTGAATGTTGTCGAAGTGGGACACTATGGTTCAGACGGAAGGGTGAAGACACGGTTATCGCCAAGGTTGGGAAGCCCAAGCACCCCTTCAAAGTCCACGTTTGGGGAGGAATTTTCGAGCTAATTCGTGAACAGAACCTTCGGCCGTTCGCTCGCGAGGTCTATCCGGAGGGCATGCGATTCATGCAGGATAATGATCCCAAGCATACAAGTAACCGAACCAAGAGTACGTATGATATATTTTGTATTGGCGAGAAGCCACAGAAAAGCTTCCACGAAGAAAAGGAATGACTAAACAAACTTTTTTATCTTGAGTTTATAGTTTTAATACATTAAATATAGGGGACAGTAAATGAAATATTCAACGTAGTTACTAATTACCAAAGTTCCCTTGAAAAAAAAACAATATTTGTTGCGTTTCGCGCAGATGAAGTATTCATATTCAGCATTCGGTCATCCTTTTCAACATAACCGAAGTATGAACATAAATTTCTATGCGAGCTTGAATTGACATGTTGAAAAATACGAATGAAACAATGATTACACAAGAATCAAAATCGAATATGCTAAAGCAGGAGAATCCGCATTTAACAAATATTTTTTGTCATCGTCCGTCAATGCAATGTATTGCCAATTATTTTTTGCCATATACTATTGAAATCATCTGTTGAATATTTATGAAATGAAATCTACGCGGCATTTAAATTTCTATGAATTCCGTGCCTCATGGTGTATATTATGTGTGAGACATGGGTGCTCCCGACACTTCATATATCGATGATTTGGTTCTATTTTACATCCGAGAACTGCGTTCAGTGTTGTAGTATTCCATGTATCCCGTCATATTATGTCCTAGACTGTTGTATTATGCTTTCAGACTAACTGAAGGCCAATGACATCCACCATTGGCGCACACCACCCGAGTCCCCAGACATGAATCCAATTGTGATGGTCTGGTCTTTGCTAAAACGTCATCTGGCAAAACGGGTGCGGCCCAGAGTGAAGGAGGAACTGGTTACGGGGATCCGGGAATTCTGGAAGGGGATCACGCCGAACATGTGCCAACAGTTCATCAGTCATTTGAAGAAGGCCGTGCCGCAAGTCGTGTACCGGGACGGTGCAGCCTCTGGCTACTGAGCGGACGGCAGGCAGGAGAAATTTAAACGGACCATAACATGAATGAACATATAGATCGATACGCGTATATATATACAGTTATAGTAAATATGTGGTCAAAATAACGATATAGTGGCATTTAACAGTTATTATTGGCATTTCACTTACCATGCTTACGTTGGCGTGGTTAGTTGAGGTCACAGTATAGGCCCTACACTGTTAAAAAGAAGTTTCTCCAACTACCAAAAGCCGTTACAACTGGACCTCATCCACTTATGGCAGTTCTAACGACCGCATATATAGTGGTACTTCCCATTATGCTGTGCTTGGAAAACCCAACAGAAAAGCTTTTCCAGCCCCAACTTGAACATCAAACTATACATTCAAATCATTCCGGATAGCCAGTTATTAGGAAATAATAGTGCGGCCCAGTGAGGGTTCCATATGAACACGTTTTCTGCCTTCAGAGCGAGGCGACTACTGCATAAACGTTGTGCCTACTTAATTTAGAGGACCTCTTCTCAACGATAAGGGCAACAGTTGCTCGTTTGAATGCTGTTTTTGCATGCTAACCAGAAATCTGTACTAGAGAAAACCCTCTCGAGGAATACGGTTCTGGAAATCTGAGCCATGGCAACGCGTGGAATGAAAACTAAATTCCAGAATATTATGGTCGGAAATACAGATGTAAGGGGCTCATATGCAATATATTAACGTTGTTCTGATGAATTCATATTTCATAACGAAATGTTCTAAACTCTCACAACATATAGCTGAAGCGAAACATGAAAATGACTGTGAAATATCAGTATTCCGGAATACGAGCATTTTGAATGCCGATATCGCGAACTACGGAATTCGATAGCCCCAATTCCGGTATTCTGAATGACCCTTCTTTGAGGCACCATCTTTGGTAGGTCAAATATCGAAATTCTCCGTTATCAGTGGTTTTTAAAACCGGTACTTTGGAAAGCCCGCCTTTGAACTACCAATAATGGTAGCCCGCCTTTGAACTACCAATATTGGTAGTTCAAAGTTCGGAAAAAGTGAACTCCCAAAATTGGTAGTTCGAACAACTTTCATGTTACAGTGTATGTAATATATTTATCTTCGTAAAACGATTCCCAACTTTGCAAGTTATTAAAAATACCATTAAATCGAGGCAAATGCATGAACATCAATTTTACAGAAAAACTGAGAATAGCGCAAATCATTTTTTTGAGGCAAAGTATGTTACAAATGGAAAACTGAAACCGAGCTGTATTGAGAAATGGGTGGGGTCTGGGGGGGGGGGGCGAACAGGTTACGTACAGGCCCGGAAAACCTACAAGACATTTGTTTGAAAACAGTATATTACTAGGCAGTGAGCTCTCTCCTATATATATTCTCCTGTAAGAAAAATAACGAAAAAACCTTCTCAACTTTCTACATCATTATATTCCGACTGCAGTTTCGAACGTAATGTTCTTTTCAAGGAATACTGTTTTCAAATGACAGACTGGTATATATACAAATACAGGGCACAACGGTCGCTAGACGACGTGCCGGGCTTAAGCAAGCAGTGACTTGATAACATGCTGACATTAATAGAAACAGTTGGTCACAATAAACATGAAAAGAGAGATTAAAAGGGATAATTCAAACGACTACAATACATGCAGTAAACAATAATCAAAATCAAACATAATTGGTCTGCGAAGCAGAGGTGGGTATTTTCAGGATATGACATGCTTCAACAGTTTGATAAATACGTACATGTATTGCATGAAATCTAATTTCACAAAGTTGTTAAACAAACAAAATAACAAATATATTCAAGGTCTATGTGATCCGTTTAAACATCGTTTCTTTAACATCCAATAAGGCTTGATTCTCATTTAGTACTTTGTAAAAAGGGAAAACTTTAAAAGAAGGGGTCAAATGTATGGCACACTGTCTGATGTGTCGGCTGACAGGGAGATGACAATGGTTTTCATTATAAATCTGTTGCCTGTGAACAGTTAATCTAGATCTTAAATCAGTGGTTTGACCGATATACTGTTTTCCACAGCCCTGACAAATCAGTGCGTATACAACATATTTACTGTCACATGACATGTTGAATTTCACCTCAAACACAGAATTTGTGTCATTGAATTTAATGTTAGGTCCTTCTAGTATATGGATACATGCGCCACATTTCGATTGGTTACATTTCGCGACCCGTGCATCTAACTGGCTTTCCCAAAAACGAGCTTTTGTAAGAATATTCTTAAGATTTGGGGCTTGTCTCTTTCTATTAATAAAAGATGAATTGTTAACAATATCTTTCATTTTAGCACTATTGCTTAGAATAAGTAACGTGTTTAGCACTATCGGGAAAATGTTATTATTATTCGGGTTGTGTGTAGTGACGAGAGGTATAACATTTCCGTTTGTGGCTTTAGCAGATGACTGACGAAGTTCGCTTACGGGCTGGGCAGATGCCTTCCTTATTCCCTTATCAATAAGGCCCTCTGGGTAACCTCGAGAGATTAAAGAGGTTTTCAGCTCAGTTAGCCGTAGCGCCCGAATACTGGGATCCTAACACGATAGTGCAGATTCGGCGTGCCAAAGTGTAGAGAATATTTTCTCTGGTGTGTCTGAGATGGTTGAAGTGGAAGTGGAGATATAGTTGTGTGTCCGTTGGTTTTCTGTAGATGTCTGTGGTTATAGTTTCCTCAGATTTCAAAATAAGAATATGTAAAAATGGAATGCTCTCGTCACTTGTTTCCATAGTGAAAGAAATCTGAGGATGAAGGGAATCCAGAATGTCATGCAATGACTCAAGTGAACCATTTTCAAGGGGCCAAAAAATGAAGCAATCGTCAAGATATCTACGCCAGTTTTCTTTGAATATCTGGCCAAAATTATCTCCATAAGAGGTGTTTATCTTGGCATATAGGGTCAGCTCCAGGTAATGAGGGAGTGAGCAGGATTTCATGTCACTTTTAACAGTATTTCAGTCATATCACAACAGTACCTACAATGTGCTTATAACAGCACTGTAAAGAATTTATATGTGGCATAAATCCACACCTGCTATTACTAAGGCCATATTCCTCCATTGGAGATCCCTTAAAGGAATAGAAAACCCTAAGATGATGCTTACGTATATCGAAAGAACTATATCATTAGTATTCGAAAAACAAAACAAATCAGCTTTTCTAGTAATTCCGAATGAATGAGATCATTTTGAACATCAGAACTATTGCCCAGATCAATAATCCGTGGAAGTCGCCATTTTAACAAGCCCGAGAGCCGTTAGCCAATGAAAATCCTTTAAATATCACCTGACATTATTCCTGTGACGTAGTTGGGCCCAAGCCAGAGTAGCTAATAACATGGAGACCAATTGTGAATTATTCTGCCGATGGCTTTTGACAGATCGGTGGACCTTTCTTTATGCTCCGAGATGATTACAAGGATCGTGATATATGAACGTAGAATTGATATACAGGTTGACATGTGGCATTTTGCATATGATTTCACAAGCTCTCTTTCTGAGGCAAGAATATTAGGCCACATCACCCGATAGCAGTAGAAGAAACGCTGCCAATGTTGCCGTTGTTGTTGTTTAATGCTTTACCTTATAGGATAGAGCCCGGATGACAAAGGCATATTTCTCGCAGCGCCATCTACATAAAAATAGTATGGCCCACAAACCATTCTCAAAGAGAGCTGTGTCTACCCGCGGGAGACCAAAGCGACTCTCATGTAAACTGGTGACATTTTTGAATCTCCAATCTCAAAGCGAGGCAGCATGACATCATTCTCAAAGCGAGCCGTGTCTACCCGCGAACTACTTCCTGTATTAGATAACTCGCTTTCACGGCCAAGTATACATACCGACAATAATTTGTTCGCGATTGATATGCTCCGAAACGGAAAGAGTCATTTCCCAATTATATAGCCCACGTTATGTTTAGCAATTCGCTTCTAACTCGGCGGAGTCAGCAGGTCAGTGACAAGCCAGATAATCATACGCCGCCTACTCACCCCCCAAATTTTGGGGGGATGGCTCCCATTTACGCGTGAGACTCTTTCTCGCAGTAGGGAGTCTCGCGAGACGAGAATGGCCCACAAACGTCACAGTCATTCCAAGATGTCGCAGATCACAAAGTGTTAAAGTCTGATCGATAAATCGGTGTTTACTCAGCTGTAGAATTTTGTTAATTTTTTCTACCCGTGTTTTTGGAATATGATGGCATAATTCTGTCATGTCGAGCACGAGTTTACGCAGAGTTTACTATTCCTTTGATTCCCATAGATCCACCAGGTGGCGCTGTTCGCGCATGCGTACTCGAGTTCATTCTCTTTTACCTCTGCACGTCGGATGTGTCGGACGTGTTTGTAACGGTTCCCGTATCCGGTTATTTCTTTCGATTACCGTATATACTAAATTTGTAGATATGTCTGATATTGTCACCCCGTCAGTGAAAAAACGGTGTAAATCATGTCGACATTTTTGTCCGCCTGAAGATAAACATTCTTGTTGTTTTCTTGCAGAGCGCAAGTTTGTTATAGGCAAACTATGTGCGACGACTATGCTTGGCGACACTACGCTCACGCCAGACGCAGAATATTACTGAAAGCGGCCGGTGACCGGAAGAAGTCCGTTCCTGATCTGAAGGCGGCTCTGATTCAAGACATCAACTTGAATCAAGACATGGAAGACGGGGATTCATCGGCCCTGATTCCCCCCAGCGGAAATGTAAAAGACCGGGAATACAGCCAGTCAACACTTCTCCGAGCATATCTGCTAAGCGATGACACCGACAGTACAGCCGTCTCCCGAAGGAAAGGTGCCGCGAAACGGAAGAAAAATGTATACATCAAGTAGCGTTGTATCGCCAGTCAAGTGCGGCTGACAACCCAGCCCCGGTAGACAAGCAAAGTCCGGCTCTTCAGTCCACAGCTCGATATCTGCAGTTTTCTATGGACGGACAGAATAAAGACCGGCACTCTGCTACCAGGGTCCCACTATCCTCGGCCGAGGTCTCGTTGTCATCGATCGGGGTCCCGCTATCTACGACCCGATTCCCATTCTCCTCGACCAGGCTCCCGCTATCACCGACCAGGTTCCTGCTCACCACACTCGTACATGCCACTCTTCACGTC
Source organism: Hanleya hanleyi (assembly GCA_036873755.1). NCBI lineage: Eukaryota > Metazoa > Mollusca > Polyplacophora > Lepidopleurida > Hanleyidae > Hanleya > Hanleya hanleyi. Next base: position 246,060 of record JAVTVY010055642.1, on the reverse strand, counting down.
ATTTAGCGTCTCCACGGACATCCTACCATAAAGAACCAGCCAAGAAGAAGGATGACGGCGGCCTCTACTTTTATACCGTCACAACGTACTGCCAGCACATCTTATACATCTTGTGCCGAATCGCCGGAAAATGCCTACATATTCAACAAGTATGACAAATACCTGGAGGATAATACTTGTTAAAGAAACCAAATTTCAACCTTTACAAGCTTCATGGTGCAACTTCACCGGAGAAGCCACCGGTTCCCGATCGGGATCTGGATCAGGTTTTCAGGTCGACGAAATCATCATCACTGGTATTTTTTTTTTCTTTTGTAAGGAAAAATAATTTATTCACAAAACAATATACAAATCAACATATATACACAATCTCTTAACAGTCACATTCGATTAAAATTAATTATCACAGATTGTTAAATGGACTGCTGAGAACTATATTTTACAATAAATACATTAACTTAGAGCCGTGTAATGAGGCGAATACATTATTTACACACCAATAACGTTCAAAGTCCCGTTTGCTCAGTCTATAATGGTCGACAGATATTCTTTGTTTTAAACGAGCTTTAGCAGATTGAACTATCGCAGTCTGTGATACATGCTTATTATTAAAAATCATTTCGTTTCGAGAACACCAGACAGTGAATAATAGCAAATTAACTAAATATATTAACACAGAGTTTTGCTCCTTTGACACTTTCGGATTAACATTTTGTACAACAAGTGTTCATTCGTGAATGACGGAAAAAAGTGACAGTATGTCAAAAAATAAGTTTGGAATTCTGAAAGCACATTCCGTGTCATCTGACAATTGACAAACAAATGTTCTCTTGTTTCCGTATTGGTACAAAATACACATAGATTTGTGGAACTTATATTTCTCATGAACAATATATCTCTAACAGGTAAAATATCATGACAAAGTTTGAAAGAGAAGTTAATCAAGTTATGATCCATAAACGAATGGAACATTCTCCCCCAAATATCCCTCCATGGCAAGTTAGGCAAGCGTCTCACAATTCTAGGTTCTTCCACTACAGAGTTTAAAAACATACGATATACATATTTACTGGACTGAACATGTGAATTGGACTGCATAATTCCTACATATTCTTTCCATGCCGACAACACAAATTTATAAAATCTTTCTTTACGGAGTGACAGGCCTAGCCAGTATATAGTAAAATATGTCCAGTCAGCATTTGAACCATCAATTAATTTTAACACATGCATCACAGCAAAAGTTTTCAACTTAGCAACTAAGCATTGTAAATTTACCCCGCCTTCAAGAAAATGATTGAATAAGACATTTCTACGAATACCCTCGGGCTTTCCATTCCACATAAATTTGAAAGTCAATCGATTACACTTGTTCACAAATGCGTTAGAAACAAAAGTTGATTGCAACATAAACCAAATACCAGCTAAAGCTACACAGTTGACAAACAGGGCCCTTCCCCTAAGGGTAAGATCTCTATATATTCGAAAAATCAAGGACCTTTTCTAGTTTTGACAGTCTCAACTGGCTATTTAACTCATCACAGTTTTCCCCAAAATATACTCCACATATCTTAGCCGAGCTGACAACACTTAAACCAGGCGGGAGGCCGGATCCATCACCCTTTCCAATAGGCAAAACAGTACTTTTAACAATACTCAATTTTGCCCCCGAAGCATCTTCAAAACGATGTGACAAGTTAACAATTACAACACATATAAGGGAAGTGGGAAGAGGTGCCGACATACTGACTGCGTCACATGACTTCACAAAATAGTCTTCTGGTTAACCTATTCTAAAGCACATACCAAGAATCTAACGATTCGTCCAACCACCAACAGATTTTTTGTCTGATACAATAGCTGTCGTATCATCAGCAAAGGCAGAAATCTTAGTCGCTCTTTTACATCCTGGCAGCTTAATACCGCTTATTATGTCTCCCCCAACTATGTTGGGGGGAGACATCTAGTGTTTGTGCTGTCTGTCTGTCTGTCTGTCTGTCCGTCTGTCTGTCTGGATGGATGTCTGTCTGGATGGATGGATGTCTGTCCGTCCCCTTGCCTTGTCTGCAAGATATCTTGAGAACTACTGGATGGAATTTCACCAAACTTGGATGGAAGCTTCATTGGGATAGCCCCCTCATTTGATTAGGTTTTGGTGTATGTGCATGCATTCATCCGTGTCCGGTGTCCGTCCGTCCGTCCATCTACTTGTACATGTATATACAGGGCTTGTCTGCAAGATATCTGGAGAACTACTGGATGGAATTTCACCAAACTTGTATGGAAGCTTCATTGGGATAGCCCCCTCATTTGATTAGGTTTTGGTGTATGTGCGTGCATTCATCCGTGTCCGGTGTCCATCCGTCCGTCCATCTACTTGCACATGTATATACAGGGCTTGTCTGCAAGATATCTGGAGAACTACTGGATGGAATTTCACCAAACTTGGATGGAAGCTTCATTGGGATAGCCCCCTCATTTGATTAGGTTTTGGTGTATGTGGGTGCATTCATCCGTGTCCGGTGTCTGTCCGTCCGTCCATCTACTTGTACATGTATATACAGGGCTTGCCTGCAAGATATCTGGAGAACTACTAGATGGAATTTCACCAAACTTGGATGAAAGCTTCATTGGGATAGCCCCCTCATTTGACTAGGTTTTGGTTTGTGTGCATGCGTTCATCCGTGTCCAGTGTCCGTCCGTCCGTCCATCTACTTGTACATGTATATACAGGCCTTGTCTGCAAGATATCTGAGAACTACTGAACGGAATTTCACCACACTTGGATGGAAGCTTCAGTGGGATAGCCCCCCTCATTTGATTATGTTTTGGTGTGTGTGCGTGCATTCGTCCATGTCCGGTGTCTGTCCGTCCGTCCATCTACTTGTACATGTATATACAGGGCTTGTCTGCAAGATATCTGGAGAACTACTGGACGGAATTTCACCAAACTTGGACGGAAGCTTCATTGGGATAGCCCTCATTTGATTAGGTTTTGGTGTATGTGGGTGCATTCATCCGTGTCCAGTGTCCGTCCATCCGTCCATCTACTTGTACATGTATATACAGGCCTTGTCTGCAAGATATCTTGAGAACTACTGGACGGAATTTCACCAAACTTGGATGGAAGTTTCAGTGGGATAGCCCCGTCAGTTGATTAGGTTTTGGTGTGTGTGTGTGTGCATTCATCCGTGTCCGGCGTCCGTCCATCCATCTACTTGTACATGTATATACAGGCCTTGTCTGCAAGATATCTGGAGAACTACTGGACGGAATTTCACCAAACTTGGATGGAAGCTTCAATGGCATAGCCCCCGCATTTGATCAGGTTTTGGTGTATGTGTGCATACATGCATCCGTGTCCGGTGTCTGTCCATCCGTTCATCTACTTGTATCGCTTCTTTGTAATTAATATTTTTAGATACGCAGCTTTGTTTAAGATACTTATTGCATTCATTTTATAGCACTTTCCCTTAAATAATGTGCCCATTCAAGACAGGGTGGGAGGATGGGGGAGACGTATGTTTTTGTTAAAAAAACAACCAGCATAGGCTTCATGCCGGAGCGGCAACTCAAGGGTCAAAGCGGAACCTCTAGTATTGCTACTAGTTCTCACTGAAGATACAAATGGTTCCAACGTCATGACATATAACAAAGGCGATATCGCGCAACCTTGTCTTAAACCACGTGACAATGTGAATGATTCAGTTAGAAATCCATTTACAATTATATTACTGGATATTCCCGAATACAACAGGCGTATCCACTTACAAAAACTAGGGCCGAAGCCATACTGCTGTAAGCAGCGAAACGTAAACTCCCAGTCAACTCTGTCAAAGGCTTTTTCTTGATCAAGATTAATAAAATATGCATGTAAGTCATTTTGTGCAACATAGTCATAAGAATTACGTAATAAGTGAATATTATCAAAAATGTTTCTACCAGGTATCCCGCACGTCTGGTCTTGATTTACAATATGTATAATGACCATTTTTAATCTATTGCACAAGGATTTCGACACAATTTTGTAGTCTACGTTTAATAAACTAATGGGTCTCCAGTTCTTAATGTGTTCAGAGTTCGTTGGGTCTTTACACAATAAAGTAATAAGACCAGTGCGTTGAGTTTTGCATAGCAAACCGTTGTCAAAACAATTATTTACAATCATCACAAATGTCTGGCCAATAAGAGGCCAAAACTTTAAATAAAATTCGGCCGGCAGACCATCACTTCCTGGCGATTACTTCCCAAACAAGTGGAGCAGTTTCAAGCTATGTTGCTCGCCATACACCGTATTACCTCCTATACGTACTGGCTCCTTATGGTGACTGGCCGCCTTATCCTTCAGAAAGACGGGTCCATCCTTTTACCAGCAGCCCAGAGGAGTCTGTCTGAAGGTTTCATGGACACAATGAACAAGGCCAATGCTGACATCATCGAGGCCGGAGCCTTTTCCTACGCTTCACTGCTATGGGCCCAGCGTTCACCGTTTTTGAAGAAACCTAAGGTGGAAGTTTCACAGTCCGCTAAGACAGAACTACTCCTTCAGCTCTTAGCGTCCAAAGCACTCTTCAACAATGCCGTAGAGAAACTAATGCGTGGAATTCGAGAAGAGAGGACTTCACGCATTCTGAGTGAGACCGCGCAATGGAACAAGCCGGCTCTGAAGCCTAAGATGAGTGGACGACAGAATCAAGCCAATCCTAAAACCAACAACGAAGAAGCAACCCCGCGGGGATGTCATCAATTTTTCGTCCTCTAGGCAAGTCCGCTCAATACAGAGGCCGTGGAGGGAAGCGTGACAGAACTCCCTTCCTCCGCGGCAGAGCCACGGAGCGGCACAACTGACTACGTTCACTCTTCCATCAATCTTCATCCTCTCATTTACAAGCTTCCAGATTTCCAACGCTTCCATCATCCAAGCATCGGTGGTCGGTTACACAAGTTCTGGACGAACTGGTAACTCATTACTCGGGACACCTCGGTCATCGATACCATCATGATGGGATACAAGTTCACGTTTCAAGAATTACTAAGGCTGACGTCCTGTCCCAGACCGTCATGCGTCCCAGTCAGGCCGGATCACGTCCAGACTCTTTTATCATCGGTAACCACCATCGTCACCAAGGGAGCCGTGATAGAATTACCTCAGACCGAGAAATCCGCAGGCTTTTACAGCCCCGTGTTCCTTGTACCACAGACAGGAAAAGACCAGTTGCGAATGATCATCGACCTGAGGTGATTCAACAAGCAGTTCCTTGCACCTTCTCCATGCTTCAAAATTACGTCAGTACCATCTATCCGAGCACGTCTAAATCACAGGGATTGGTTGGCTTCGATAGATCTACAGGACGCGTATTTTCATATACCCATGCACCCAAGACATCGTCATTACCTATGCTTCATCATAGCCGGGAGGCGCCGCGGTTCGAGTGGCAGGTTCTTCCAATCGGCATCTCAACTGCCCCCTGGTGCTTCACTCGGATCACTTCACCAGTCATCTCATTTCTTCACCAATGGGGGATTCATATAGAAATCTATCCAGACGACATTCTCATCTGTGCAGCAGAGAAGTGGCTTCTCAATGCTCAAGTGACCTTTGCACTACAAGTTCTACAACTACTGGGCTTCATACCCCATTTAGAGAAGTCAGAGCTGGAGCCATCTCAGCACTGCCAATACATCGTCGCAGTGTTCGACGCTCTGCAGGAAGTAGTGCTACCTCCATAGGATCATTGGACCAAGATCCAGAGCCTAGTACAAAGATTTTTATCCTGTCCATCCCAGTCATTACACCATCGGCAAGTACTGCTGGGACTGTTGTTGTCGACATATGACATCACACAGCTCGGCCATTTATAGTTGCGTTCGCTACAGTTTCATCTGCAGCCGTTCCTACGAAGCAAAGTCATCAACCCGATGGTACCGGTACCTACACCCGTATCTGACTTGGTGGCAATCCCGACACAATGTCATGACCGCTACACCCACCACCGCTACAGTACCGCTACATCCGCTACATCCACCACATCCGGATCATCATCTCTTCACCGGTGTGTCTCAGATAGGTTGGGAAGCACGCTTGGGAAATCTCCAGGTTGCCGGCAGATGATCACCAGAGGAAGCCAGACTTCACGTCAACGTCCTCGAACTGAGAGCGGTAGTGTTAGCAGTGCAACACTGTAAGACCCGACTCCAGGGATCGTCTGTACTCATGGTCTCGGACAACACAACAGTCATCTTTTACATAAACAAGATGGAAGGGACCAAATCGTGGCTAGCATTCCAGGAGACCTGGACCGTATTCCTCTTGACACGGAACCTGCGATTCAGAATAAGAGCTCTCCACATACCGGGATGAGTAAACGTCATTGCCGACAGGCTGTCTCGCCCAGACAAGATCATCAAGACAGAGTGGCACCTCCACAGGGAGGTATTTCCACGGATTGCCAACATTTGGGAGCAGCCTGTAATAAACCTTTTGACACAAGAGCCAACACACTACAGCTCTTCGTCAGTCCCATCATGGTCCCACAAGCATTGGCCATAGATGCCTTATCAATCAAGTGGGACAACTTCCTGGCGTATGCCTTCCCGCCGATCGCCCTGATACAGGAAGTTCTAAAGATCTCACAGCACGACTGCATCATAATTGTTATTGTACCTTGGTCACATCGCCCCCTGGTTTCCGTCTCTGGTGCAACTGTTGACAGACCCTCCACGTCGTCTACCAGCATGGACCAATCTGTTAGACCAGCCTCACGGCGTAGTACACCACCACCCACAGTGGCTACAGCTCCACGCCTGCAGATTATCGAGAATGCACTCACAGACAAGGGGTTTTCAACATCAGCTGCAGGGACTATGGTATCAGCAAATTGATCTTCCACTTATCAACTATACCAATCAAAGTGGGCTTACTTCGTCACCTGGTGCCAGTCTCAACGAGTCAATCCCAACACTGCCTCTATTCCAGTAGTAGCAGACTTTCTTCTCCATTTATATCAAGAAAAGAAGTTCAAGATCAGTACCATCGCGGGATACAGATCAGCCCTAGCAAGAGTACTACTGGTGTGAATATTAGTCAAAATGACCACATTTCGTCATTACTCCGGGCTATTGCATTACAGTCTCGACGAACTCGACATTGCTACCTAGGAGTTGTCCTGTGTGCTTTATTACGGCCCCCATTCTAATCGTTACAGTCAAGTTCTCCGAAGGCATTATCTTACAAGACAGCATTCCTGGCAGCCTTCGCATTAGCTACTAGGATATGAATTGCATGCCCTAGAGAGGAAGTCCCTCACACGGACAGAGAATTGGTCCAGAATATCCTTCCACACAGTTCCGGAATTCATAGAGAGTCTAACTGTTTGGGCCCTTGTGCACAACGATTATACTCGATCCCAGCACTACTATCAGATTTCGCCAGCGGATTGGAAGACGATCTCCTGTTCTGCCCAGTAAGAGCCATTCGTTACTATGACAATCTTACAGACCCTTCGAGAGGGTCAAGATGTCTGTTATTCTTATCACTATACCCAATGGTGACATCGGATATCACCAAGAACACGATTGCATCATGGTTGAAAATACAATACACTGGGCATACCAACTTGCTATTGACGCCCCTCCTCTACTGACCGCAGCATCTTCACATGAGATGTGAGCCATTGCCACATTCTGGCCCCTGTGGAGGAACCTGTCGCTGGATGAAATAGTCCAATCCTGTGCATGGACGACTAACTCGACGTTCACCAGTTTCTACTTGCAAGACATGTTCGTTCAGACTCACAGGGTGACAACGCTGGGACCTATAGCAGCGGCCCAGCATATAATCCACTAGTCCTTTCCAAAATAAAGGTGTGGGGGGGGGGGAGAGACAGCATCACACCCAAGGCCAGCAAGTAAGCAAGCAAGCCCCAAGCCTGAGGTGAGTATTACTAATACGAGACATTTATAAACAATGTTCAGTATTTGTTGTCAAATCAAACCTGCTATCACATAAATGTGCCCACCCCAACCTCCCCTCACTCTGCGACCTTGTCACACCACTCCTCTTGTTGCAGAGTGAAACAGAGAATGAGCCCCAGTACGCATGCGCGGACAGCGCCACCTCAATGTTTCAAGGGGAAGTAACTTTTATCTGCAAATGGGATCTCCAAAGGAGGAATATGGCATCAGTGATAGCAGGTTTGATTTGATAACAAATACTGAACATGGTTTGTAAATGTATCATATTTTAGATAATTGAGTTTAAATGTATTCAATTTCTTTTCACAGGCTGTAAAATTGCTGACTGACGGGAAGGTAAGTGTGCAGAATGAAACCGTTGTCAAGAAAATTTGCTGCGACCACTGTTTCATTCTCCCACTTATTCTTGAAAAACTCTCCAGCTTGGAAAATGCTGTGAAACAGAACAATGTTAACCTTCAGTCGTCAATCTCATCGATCAGAAAAGACATAGAAACCGTGACATCACAGGTGGGGAGGGGAATTTGAAAAGCTCCAAGTGAACACAAGTGCCAACTCCAGTACCAGTGATACTAATCCTATGCAGAATATACATGTATCTGTCCAACCTGTCCATGCTGAGCCTGTATCGGAATCATCTTCAGTGAAGTCACCGGTCACAACTGCAGGTGTGGCAAACATCATTGAAAATGATTCCGATATAGTTGTTCTTGGCCATAGGAAGGTTGAGAAAAAGTGGGGTTGCTTTAGAGATGACTGTAGATTAATTGATGAGCCACCATCTGTCATATTCGATGAGGGTGTTGTCAAAAGTGACAGTGACACTTGAAGTATATGTGTTCCAAAAATTAAGAAAATTGAACGAATATTTAAAGATATCCATCATTTCAAAGTTGAAATTCCTTTGTGCAATGGGATTTTGGCATTTCCCATAGGCTCCATGTTAATGGCATGTCCTCCAAAAATCGTCATTTCCCGAACTTCAAAATGTTTGACATCAGCGAATACTGGACGGATACATATTTGGATGCCCACTCATATTTTGACTTGACATCTCAAGGATTTGGTTGTCACTTGATTTATGTGGCTGCAGGATGTCAAATAAATGATTGTTGTAACACTCTCAGGTATGGGAAAAACTACTAGTAATATTTCTACAGAGAATTTCCCATTTCTGTTGTGAAACTGATGACAGCTAATGCATATTATGTTTCAGGGGTGATAACTGTCTTCACAGGCAGCCATCAGCAGTGGACCTACATGACATTTGTTTATTGATATAATTGGTTATTCCTGGGAGATAGTATTAGAGGGATTAGTAACTCTATTGTATTGAGCTGCATATGTTATTCAGTCATATGCCACCGGTCAACGTCACAAAACATTGTTGCAGAACCTTATAAAACAGGGCTATTCCACCAAGCGCCTCCACTCAAAGTTTCTCAAATTTGGCGATACATATCGCATGCTGATAGCAAAATACGAACGTAGAGTGCAAGATCTATGGCGCTACGTTTCGTAACTTGTGTCATTCCGCTTAACCCGGGGCTAGGGGCCATATGAAGCCATGTACTTCAAGATCCTCTTGGTACTCATATGAACAGTCACAATCAAAGCGTGACTGAGATACATATTTCTTTAGATGACGACTTTACAACGAATATTATGGATTAAGAATACTGATCAGCGATACGGATTTGATATTTTTGGAACATCATCATGTCTTGATGGCATCATTGAAAACTGTTGACCACTTCTCTCTTGCAGGAAACCAGCCTGTGTTTATGTATACTATGACTCTTTTTGAATTTGGTGCTAATACTGTTATATGGAATAGGGCTTTGGATTATGGACGCGGATATTCTCTATTGGACGACGGCTGGATTATGAATGAAATTTGTGACCTGCAACTGATGAGGAGTCTTGGGCTCATCGAAGATGACTGACCTTGACCTATTTCATGATGGTCCAATTCTAGTAATGGTGTTATCTTCTGAAGTATTCTTGACCAATTTTATTAAACCCATACTATATTTATTGCTATGTCTCGATAGATCAGGTCGCGGCTCTGAAAATTCACAAAAGTACATATACAACTCCAAGGGCATCAATTTGGGGTTGTGGGTGGGAATGACATCCTCTCAGCGCTGCTGTACATGTTATATTTGGACGGCACAGTACTGGAGCAACCTCAAAAGAAATCCTGACGATGTCCATGAACTGGTAATTTTTTTACATAATGTATACATGGAGGATCATAGCTAAACTTCAAAAATTGATCTATTGATTTTTGGTCTCTGTTACTGAAACTCACAAGACTTGTTTTTTGGTTCTGAAGTAAGGATGTCTATATACTGTGGAAAAAAACTGCAATTTACATGGATTTCTTGGTTACACTGAAAACGTATTACATGTATGTGCCACATCTTAATGATATGTATCTTACTCTTTTGGTGATGTTACCCAAAATAGGGCTGAGTTACAGGTGATTTAAATTATCAACATTGAACAATAGAGAGTACAACATTATATAGAGTTGGGCATATATAACAATGAAGCTATAATCCCTCCATATTGCATCCCAGGTTATTCTCATAATTATAACTGCCAAAACTGTGAATCTATCATCTTTAACCTCTAATGGCAATGATGAGACTTTATGACAAAAGAGATGATTACAATTTCGACATCGTAAACTATCCCTTTCTGGACAGTAATATTCCAGTAGGACCTGCATATGGCGTATACATATCTCGCTTAGTAGCATTTGTTAGATCCTGTGTTAAATGTGACGATTTTAATCAACGTCACAAAACATTGTTGCAGAAACTGATAAAACAGGGCTATTCCATCAAGCGCCTCCACTCAAAGTTTCTCAAATTTGTCGATACATATCGCATGCTGATAGCAAAATACGAACGTAGCATGCAAGATATATGGTGCTACGTTTCGTAACTTGTGTCTAATTCCGCTTAACCCGGGGCTAGGGGCCGTATGAACCCATGTACGTCAAGATCCTCATATGAACAGCCACATTCAAAGCGTGACTGAGATACATCATTCTTTAGATGACGACCTTACAACGAATATTATGGATTAAGAATACTGATCAGCGATACGGATTTGATATTTTTGGAACAATCATGATGTCTTGCCGGCATCATTGAAAACTGTTGACAGCTTCTCTCTTGCAGGAAACAAGCCTATGTATACTATGATTGTCTTTTTGAATTTGGTGCTAATACTGTTATATGGAATATGGAATAGGTCTTTGGATTATGGACGCGGATATTCTCTAATGGACGACGGCTGGATTGTGAATGACGGACTAGACGCTGGTAATTCAACCAATCTGTTCCTCCCATATTGGGGCAGGGGCTGAGGGATTCAGAGAGATGACACTTTTTCTACAAATTAAATTTTCATGAAATGAACTGGTCTTGTAAATCAGTCAAAGAATTCCACTTGATTTGTTTGTACCTATTTGTGATCTAAATTATTAAAACTCCATATTACTAATTTGGGTTGAACGAAACCTTTCCAATCCCAAGCATTCTGACAAAATTTTATTGTGCATGAAAAGGATCATGAAAGTTATCTGTGAATCCCTGGGCATGTTGAACCGTCAGGATAGACATTTTCTAATCACTCTATATCTTGGAATTCATTTGTTTGACAAATTCATTTACACATTTTAATACATGTATAGTCTGAAATCTTCATCGGCAACAAAATGTTCTTCATCCAGACTGTTCAAATAACATGTCTATGCCATCACAGAAATTTAAGGTTGCAACTAGCTAACACAAGCTTACCTTAAGCTAACATGCCTCCAACAAGCTTGCGCCAAGCTAGCTTGAGACTGGTGCAAGCTTGTAGCAAGCTGGCACAGGAGTGCAGCAAGCTTGTGCAAGCTAACAATATAGGTCTGCCAAGGATTGTGAGCTTGCACCTTGGCATGGCAGGCTAGCGCAAGCCTGCAATATTTTCAGGCAAGCTAGCAAGATTGCCATATTTTTAGGCAACCTACAGTATATAACGAACTGTTATTGGCGAGCTTGCGCAAGCTCGCACTAAGGGCAGGAAGTACATACTTGTAGCAGATGGTTTTGATTTAATGCCCAGCATGGGATCCCTGGTATCCATGGGAACTAGCTCTTTCCAAGAAGGGTGTAATATCAGATGACCAACATTCAAATTCAGAGTTCAACTGATCTTCAACAGGTCAAGACACTTTTCAGTTTGGCTCTTTGGTTTTCTGTGATGGTTCTATGTGCCATGCTTCATGCAGTTACAGAGAGCTTAGGACAGCAACAGTCAAGCTGACAGAACCATGGAGAAATATGTTACTTTCAGTGTAGTTTTTGGTGGAAGCTCAGTTAAGCAAAGTTTTATAGATTGAACTACACTTGCAAGTACAGCAGGTCAAGAAGTTGGAGAGGTAAAACGTGTTTAGCTTGCTACCAAGCTCAAGGTGAGATAATACTGCCTTAAACTTCAATCGTGAATTAATATAATGTATTTATAGTTCAGTCTGGGGATCTGAATACATTTTATATTGAAAACAGTATGGATTCAGGATCAGGTCTACAAGTCAGATTAATTATTCATTTAATGCAGCAAGAACAAGAAAAATACATACATGTACCATACTGTTGTTACTATAATGTCCATATAATACAGATGCCTGGACCCAGAGAGAGAATCTGTTTTGAAAATCTGTTGAAAACATTTTTTTACTTTTTTTATATTTTAATTTATCCATTTTCATGGCCAGAATTTACATCCTGGGATGAAATTCCAGTAAGCAGACTATACATGTATATGATACAACTAGCAATACAGAATGAGATGAAAATGCCAGAGAAAATTAAATTAAACCCATGTTGCCAGTTGCCAAGTGTCTAAAAATATGCCTTTTTTCTGATCAGAATCATTATTATAATAGTAAAGATAAACTTCTGTGATTTGTAGGATAAAAAGTTACATTTTTATATAAAAATTGTTTTTAAAATGCTGTATCTTGTATTTTAGGCCTACATTCAACTCCAGGCCAACATGCGAGCTCGCATGTCCGGAAAAGCATTGTTTTGGCGAGCTTGCCATCTTGCGCAAGCTGACCGCGAGTTAGCGCAAACTGGCTGCAAGCTAGCGCAAACTGACTGCAAAGTAATACAAGCTAACCGCAAGCTTGCGCTAGATCGCAGGCTTGATTAGGTTAGGTAAGCGTCTGCTAGCTTGCAGCTGAGTTGCTCTAGGTTGCAGCTAAGTTGCGCAAGGTTGCGGCTAAGTTGCAGTAGGTTGCAGAATCACCAATTGCAAGCTTGCAATGTTTCAAATGTGAGCTAGTGGCAAGCTCAAGGCAAGCTAGTGGCCAGCTAACCATGTTAGCTAACAGGCACACAATGTGAGCTTGCTGCAACGTTAAATTTCTGTAAGGGTGATCTGCCATGTTAGTTCTGTTTGTTGGCTGTATCATACTGACGAAGGAAAAATATCCTGAAACATGTTATACCTTCCCTGATGTTTGAATTATTCCAACGTTGTGAAATGCCAGGCCAGAATATACTGGATCTGTTGTTCCACTATGATGTTGAGATTGATTACATCTTGCTTGAACTTTAGCATGGCATCCATCCAACAAATGAGAATTCAATAACTGTTATGATATTGTTTTGATATACAGTTTAAGGATCTCAGGGTTATGAAAATGTTTAATTTTCAGACACCAGAACGTTTCTTTGGTAACTGTATGCTGAGAGCAGATATATTGCTAATGGTTCTTCTCCTCTCATTGTAGGTGCTTGATCTTGTACGATGAATGAATTGAGCAGTTAGATGAATTGAGCAGTTTTTGTGAGAACAGATCTGTACAACGGATATTTTGAGATTCTGTCAAGATGAATATTCAGATATTCTGCTCTGATGAACACCAATATACTGCTGAATGCGACAAACCCCAACTCACTCCTTTGATTAAGATAATCGGTTTGGAAAATGTGTAAATGAACGGACTTGACTGTTCATGGTGAGCAGCGTGATGCCAATTATGTGATGAATGAAATGTTCATTTGACTGAAATTGACCCATATTGGAACAAGGCTGAGGATAACTAACACAAAAGCAATGACATTTTGTGCATTAAATATTTTCGGGTATAGCATAATTAACTTTGCCTCCACATTCAACATTGTTTTAAATTAGGAATATTTAAATTACAGATTTTTTGTGGCATCTTGATCCTAATTGTGGGGCCTGGTTCATCTTAAAACTTGTATGTCCAGGTCCTTATTTTCAGACATTACATTTTTGGTATGATTCTTCCTACGGCCTACGATTGTTTCACATATAATATTTTCTAGTTCACAAGTAAAGTTTAATAAGCCTCAAGATCGATGGATTTTGTAAGCTCTCCGCTGTGCGTTTTCCAGCAGCGAAGTTTGAGAAAACATCATAGGTATTAAATTTAATGAGAATATCTTGTCGGAGAAAATTGAAACTCTGTCAGCTTTGAGTGGTTTCCTGTTTGGCCATTGAATCTGTGTGGTATGCAGAGATAAAAATGATGTCACTGTGTGATGTTTGAGTGATGTAGCGATGCTCACGAATCTGAATGCTGAACTGCTATAGCCATGAGAAAACATCGTGGCCCATACCTACAGTTCGGAGTGACAGAGCATATGTAGACCGAATACACCACACGGATGTATCCTTGTTGACATGGCTATAATTTGATACCAAACACTGCTGTATCTGTCCAATTATCAAAATTAATCTGATAATTATGATAATTAGCAAAAATAAAACAAAAAAGTGCTAATTATTGTAATTATTGTATAATTAGGTTAATAACATGTCAATCAGTGAAAATTTGACATCTACAGTTAATGTGCAATTTGAGAGCTTTAATTTGATACCATGCACCAATATATTCGACCAATTATGAAAATTAACTTATAGTTATGCTAATCAGCCTTCAGATATGCAAAATAATCTTATTTATTACAGAAATTGATCAAATATTTCTTAATTGGTTTTGAAAATGTGATATCGAACACAACACGGATGTTGGCGAATAAACTTATGAGATTTTGTACCAAATTCATGTTATTTACCTGTTATTGGGTTTATATTGTCACAATTAATAGTTAATTAGCTAATAAATATGCAAATTAATCCAAAAATATGCAAATTACCCAATATTTTTCTCCGTCATTGCAATCGGCCAAGAACTTCGAAATTTAACATCAAATATGCGATACATTTTTGTCGATTTTTGCAAAAAAGCGGCCACTCCTATTTGTTCAGGTCCTATGGGTTAACATGTAGCCCATATTCTAATAATGACCCCTGAATTGATATCTTGAATTTGCTCTATATCGGTTAATATTTAACCGATTTTGATTCCGTAAAAAGTTTTGAGATCTGTGAAGTATACCCTCTCACAATGTTCTGCAGTTGGCACCATTCTCACAAATGAAAAAAGTCCTGAAATCCCTAATTAGAGACGGAGATCTAGTAGATGAGGGGTATGTAGATCGATGTAGCCCCGCTGGAAATTTATGGTAATTGCAAGCATGAAACTATTATAAGGAGAGCATATGATCATTTTTAAGATCATTCTGATCATCAGGTTGATCGCCATGAGCGTTGCGATCATAACGTATGGAGAATCGTAAAGCGCCATGCTCAGAACAATCACCACCCAATTCCTTGAACAGGACCTGTTGATTGCTATTATCATTGCGATCATAAGAAAAAGGAAACTTGTTGATCGCCATGCTCATTGTAGTCTAGCAGCAGAGAACAGCTAACTAGAGGGGTACCCGGGCCGGAATAATAACATTTGTTGCCATATATCAAATTAATTCCTGGAATGTGTAGAATAAGAAACCACTTGATGCCAAGCTCAAAAGTTGGTGCGAACTGAATACGGCGCCATTTTCCAAGATGGCCGCCATTTCGATTTAAAAGTCTCATCTCTTGCCTTTTAGAGCACTTTGCTGGATAATGTTGGTGCCCAACCCCATGTTTGTGAGGTCCCTCTATCCACTGAAGTGATTTAGAAAGTTGCCAAATCAATAGTTCAGCATTTTGAATCATAATAAGTCATTTTCAGTTCGTGTATTACAAATTCAAAACCCTTAAGTAGCTGCTTAACATGCCTGAGCATACTTTTTTGGTGTCTAAACCTATAGTCAAAGAAGATTTAGGGTTCAT
This sequence comes from Hanleya hanleyi, assembly GCA_036873755.1. Taxonomy (NCBI): domain Eukaryota; kingdom Metazoa; phylum Mollusca; class Polyplacophora; order Lepidopleurida; family Hanleyidae; genus Hanleya; species Hanleya hanleyi. Next base: position 229,866 of record JAVTVY010055642.1, on the reverse strand, counting down.
TCTAACTTTTCCATTCTAATTTTCCTGTGTTTTCAGATCAGTGAAGAATATCAACGGATGCTTTAACGGTAGAAATGGCTGCAGAATTTGACGTTTCAACATCTAAAAAGCGAAGACTGGACATATTTGACACCCGCAAATGTGCATTCTGCACAAAGCCATTGAATGAAAAATCTCCTCGAATTTCTCCCAATTTGCAGAAGATTGAGTCTCTATTCTCTGCCTGCGCTGAACGAGACGATGAGGTGGGTAAGGAGCTTTTGTCACACCGAGACCAGATTCTTGACGAGACAGTTGTATTCAGATATCACAGAAATTGTAGATCCTCATATACCAGTTCCTGTCATCTGAAGCGGATCACCAAAAGTGATGCAGAAGAGGAATCTTCAAGCACGAGTAGAAGTGCCTGCTTCACTAGGTCTCAGAGTTTCAGCTCTAATTTTGATTGGAAGGAGAACTGTTTCTTGTGCGGGTTAAGATGCCATCCAAAGAAAAGGTCTACCTGGTCAATGGTTCAGTCGGCTATTGGCAGTAAAAGCGACGGTAGTGACATGTACACCAAGGTTTGGGAAGCAGCTGAACTAAGTGACGACAAGGAGATGTTAGCCAGACTTAATGATATTCCTAACGGAGACCTTGTTGCCATTGAAGCTCGCTATCATCGGATCAAAAATTGTTATTTGAAGTACATTAGTGAGCAACGTATCCTGGCACAGAAGAAGGCTCCAGACAATGATAATGCCATACAACTATCCATAACGCAACTGATTGAGGAGTTCAGGCCATCCGTTGAAGATGAGAAGGAGGTGTTCTTGCTAACCACACCAAAAGCCCGGTTTCAGGAACTGTTAGCAGGAAATGGAATGGAGAACTCTGAAAGTTATCAGACCAAGAGATTCAAGAGGCAGCTCGCCCAAGAATGGTCTGAACTTTCCTTCATTCCTCAACCAGGCATGTCTGACCTGGTTTGTTCTCGCAACATATCTGTAGGGGAGGCCTTATTCAAAGCACGTCAGCTTTCTCAGCTGTTGGAGGAGGTAGCCGATATTGAAGATGCAAGCAACGGAAGTCAGGTTTCCTCCGAGGATAATCTTATTCATCAAGCTGTGGGTATTTTGAGAAGAAGGCTATCACAGGCGCGCATGAGAGCAGATGAATATCCCTCGTGCAAGGAAATGTCACCAGATGAACTGAGAAAATGGATTGACCCTCTGATATACAAAGTTGTCGGGTGGCTGACAGATAAGCAGCTGTATGATGATGCAGCTGACGCCTGTGTGATGAACTCTTACCTCCGTCGGGTCAATCTCGCATGCGACCTAACCACACAGGCAACCTCTGTCATGTCCCCGAAGCACCTTGGGCTAGCTGTCTACCTCCATCACGAATTTGGAAGCAAGAAGCTAATAGATGCTATGTATACCTTCGGGTATTGTATATCGTATACGGAACTACGTCGCTTCCTCACATCAGCAGCAGTGTATGTAAACTCTACTCAGAAGCCATCAGCGATAGGCTCGTATCTTCCGCCAGAGATCGTTTCCAGAGAGACGGGTGGTCATCTTATTGTTGCTGCAGCTGATAACTGGGATCACAACGAAGCGAACTACTCATGCAATGACAAGTATCTTTGTGCAGCGGAAGAGTGCTCAGGAACGGCCATGTCCTCGGATTTTGAAGACACCTAGCAGAACGCTGAATCTAGATTGTGTTCAAGGTAAATAACGTGGCAAGTAGTAATTGTTTGACAATAAACTACAATACTGTGTTTCATGAAATTCTCCCCCAGCACGGCGAAGGTACTTGTTTTTTGCTGATATAACTAATCGTTTTCACAGGTGGCGATCTTTCGTACAAGAAACCTCGGTGTAGACCTGAACCACCGTTCCATCCACCGGTATTGCCCAACGAGGTTCAGTCTATTAGCGAGAGTGGCAGTATAAAAGACATTGTGAAAGTGGAAACGGTATACAACATAGCAAGATCTGGATTACTTCACATCAGAGACGATGCAGTTTCACGCAGCTCTAGAACCAGCCATCATCCCTGAATCACTGTCAAGTATTTCCTTCAATCCTATACTCATGGCAAATCCAACTGATCACCAGACCATATACACAACATTGAAACGCCTGAAGGAATCCATGCACTCGCTTGGACAGACTCATACTCCTGTCTACTTTGACATGGGACATTTGACTAAGGCCTTGGAGATCACCTGGGCTCACCCCAAGGAGTTAGAAGGGGTCATTCCGCGCGCAGGAGGCATGCATTTCCTGATGAGTGTAATTTCTGGTATTGGTTATCTCTATGGTGATGCTGGTCTCAAGCAGCTGCTGCATGAGTCGGGCGTTTACGCAGCGGGCAGTGTTCCCAAAATTCTTGCAGGTAAGGACTTTGACAGGGCACTGTATGCGCTGAGGATAATTGAAGAGGTACTGTATGCCCAGTTCCTGCAGAATTTCGTGAGATGGTGTGAGGAAACAGACACTGACGACACCAACAGCAATGACAAATTGACTGATAATCTGCGCAGACTTGATCAGGCTTTCTCTGAAGATAATCACCTTGCGCCCAATGAGTTGAAGGATCTCATCAATGAGATAGCTGACAATGTCGAACCACTACTCAGTTTGTTCAGAGAAGAGGGTAGAGCTACATCTCCAACTTTCAAGTTTTGGGATGACTTTTTGTGCAAATTACTGCGCCCGCTGAAAATCTTCATTAGTTCTGCAAGACATGGATCGTGGAATGTACAGGAGTCCGCAATAGCCCAACTTCTCCCTCTGTTGTTTGCGACCAACCGCTCAAATTACTCTAAGTACATGTCCGTCATGTTGCTACACATGGCAAGGCTACCACCGCCAGTCTTAGGTGCATTTCAAGATGGCGAATTTGTGGCAAGACTATCCGCAGGCAAGTTCAATAGTGTTTGGATGGATTACACGATTGAGGCAACAGAGAACAAGACGTTAAAACGAGTCGGCGGAATCATTGAGCTGACTTTGAGGGGTCCTGCTTTGGTACGTTGGTTCCTTAGTAGACCCATCACAGCACAGTATTCACAACAAATCCAGAGAAATGTCACTGAAAGTAAAGAAAAGGATCCAACTTACTACCTTGGCAAAGCAGCAGCGAAACGTTGGAAATCAGATGTTGGAAAACTAATCCACATGTTTGAAGGGCCCTACATTGATCCATTTGACATAGCGGTAAATTTTGCAACTGGTGCTGCTGCCACACCCACTGTGCAAACTAGTCTTGTGAATGCCCTAGACAAAGGTTCTAGTTTAGCTGAGAAGTTTGTGAAAGAGCGCCTAGTAGAGAGTGAAGACGGCAAAAGGAAAAGTTTCTACGACACCCTCCCAAAATCTTTCGTGAAAACAATGGCCGACATGCAGAAAACCGTGAAAACCAAGAACAAGGACGTGTCCATGGATGGTGAGGTGATGTATTTGAGACTACTTGCTGTGAACTGCAAGAAGAAAGTTCTCCTGAAGCGTGTTCTCGAAGCATGGTTAACGAAGTACAGTATGGGTTGAGGGTGGATACAATTATTTAAATATGTATAGTTCGTTTAATGAAACGACTTACCGTGGGTTTACGATTGTTTTGCATCCCAGATCACTGTGCCTCTTGCCAGGGCGGCCATTGTAATTTATAGGCGAGTGGGTGACCTTGAGATTTGACCTTCAGTGTTTGGAGTCAGTTTGCTGTTATAAAGTACTTTTCTTCGTGTTCTGAGAGTTTACTACATTAAATTTGTTAATATGGATGCTAGATCATATTATTATGAAGTTCAAATGTGGTAGGAATACTGGTTTTGCATTGGACTATTTAGTGTCGAAATTCCTACGCACGTCATCTGCTAGCGATCTTCGGGGAGGTCATATTTTTTAGAAAACTTTGATTGAAGAGTATTTACGAACTAATTCTGACCAAAGTGAGTATTGTGATTGTTATATATAAAATCTTTGATGACCGTAGAATTTTATGATGATATTTTCCATAGCTGATGCGTAGCAAATAATAGTTATTTTTATCAAAGTGACCCACTATCCCAACTTACCATAGATAGCCCAGCATAACTGGTCGCCATTTTCTTGCATCATTCGTCAGTGTGGTTGGAAAAGGGAGCGAACCCTTTTATCCCCTTGTTTTCGTGGAAATCTTTATGGTATCTGATTCTATAATAAAAACGCCCCCCCTAAACATCTGGAGCTCCCTCTGAATTTGTGGATTTAATAGTAAATTCATCCTTTTTCCTCGTTGAAAAGTAGTGTTCCTTGCCTTGGGAATGTCTATAGCATGACTGCCCGGTTATTGGACAGGCCCTATTATTGGACACCTAGACCTAGCGGGGCTATTTTCTGGGAATATTACATGGCAACTGTAATACACATTAAATTTTACAGTTGAGTTACAAAGACATACTGATAAATTTCTCTTTACTCACGGAATTTGTGCACGTTAAGCCCTAATGCGAGTTGGAAATAGTGTGACAGAAATTTATCTGAAATAATACTTTGATGAATAGGGCGAAAATTTATCTGAGATAATTTTTATGTCATAATTAATTCTTGGTCGAGTATCAACTATTCAGATATTACGGAAATTACTGTTCTTGTAAAGTATTGTTTGTTATATATCAGACACGATCAGCTGATATATGTAATCAAATGGATCTATATTTAGACCCTCGCGTGCACTGCTACGGTGCAGCACGCGCTCTTTGATCTTGGCGTTCCGCCGACGTACAAAAAGCTCCAATTGAGACGAAGAATTTCGCTACCATTGCCCAGTAAATTGTAAGTTTATTACGGAAAGAATTTATATTGCATAATTTCCTGCAGGAAATACACATATAAGAGAATATTGTCTTGACGTAAAAAGTTTGGACATTTCATATTTACGGAGAAATGGATTTTTATAGTTCAGCCGGGTTTTTTCGTGTAAACCATTGCAGCGTATAGGGAAACGGCTGTCATCTTCGTTTTGCTATTCACAAAAAGTGCTCGAATTACTTATTTCTAAATGATTTCATGACGTATCCAACTAAGGTTAGGAAGTATATATATTTTACGATATAGTCATGAACTGTCAGCACATAAGACGTTCTGGTTGATGAGATCTGAATTTTTGAAGTTTGGCAATTTTCTGACTTCGAGCTTCGGATACCCGCCGCCATATTTGTTTGGAAGCCGGTGTTCTTTTGTCATGATGGAAAATCATTAATTAAAATCATTAATTAATCAAATTTTGAGATATATTTCTCAAGACTACCTTGTATTCTTTGAAAATATAATTGTTCAGGTTTACCTTTGAGGTAATATTTATCCTTAGAACGGCATTTGTTTCCGCCGATGCGATGAGAAAACATGCCTAATTTTGCATGTAGTTTTCGTGCACACGTCTCGCACAAGTTCGGGAGCGATAACTTTTCCATCTTCGTCTATAAAGTGTTCTTTTTGGAATATAATTATATCCATGGAAAGTTCAGGATACAGGCTTTCGTATGATATCTGGTTCTGCCAACGATTCATCGGAACTTTGTATAATTTTTGCCTCGAAATTGCATATACGTTTTGGTAAAGTGCGCTTTCAATTCAGCCTGCCGTCTGCATCAGTTGTCGAGTATATTGCGTCACCGCGTTTGCAGAATTGTAATTATTGACCAATCAAAATTCGGCATTCTCGTTTAGCCGTAGAATCTTATACTTCCAGTGAAGAAGTATACGCAACCATCTTGCAATGAACAAATTGCTGCTGTAACCACGAGACAACCGAAAAAGGCCACCCACCCACCACAAGACAGTGATTCCTCAGCAATCATTACAATGGTTGAACAACCTTGGTCGAGTCAGAAGCTAGCAGAAGCACAACAAAATGACCCTGTTCTGAAATGGTTGATTACAGCCAAGAAACAACACACTGATCGCCCTCAATGGAGTAAAGTTTCTGCACTAGGAAAAGTAACTAAGCATTATTGGGCTGAATGGGACAGGTTATCTTTTCATCATGGAGTTTTGTACCGCAAGTATGAAGGCAACGGTCAAAATTATCTCCAGCTGATCGTTCCTGCTGCATATAAAAAGGAAGTTTTCTATCATCTTCACTCTGCCAGAACTGCTGGTCACCTTGGAAAAAAGGTCCGGCAGTGTTACTTTTGGGTTGGACTTGCATGAGATGTTGAACTTTGGTGCAAGCAATGTGACACTTGTGCGTCCCGTAAGTCACCCCCTAAGCGGTCAAGAACCTCACTGAAACAGTACACTGTTGGAACTCCCTTGGAGCGAGTTTCCATTGACATTCTCGGACCATTACCCAAAACCAGGAAGGGCAATCAGTACATTCTCATAGTTAAGGATTACTTTACACGTTGGGTCGAAGGTTATGCATTACGGAATCAGGAAGCAGTAACTGTAGCGGATAAAGTTGTCAAGGAATTTATTTGTAGATTCGGTGTTCCTAGACAGCTTCATTCCGATCAAGGATCAAACTTTGAGTCACATCTATTCCAAGACGTCTGCAAGCTCTTGGAGATTGAGAAGACACGAACAACACCCTATCACCGGCAGTCAAATGGCATGGTCGAGAGATTTAATCGCACTTTGTTAGATCGACTGGCCATGATGGTTGACAAGAATCAGAAGAATTGGGATGAGCAGTTACCTTTCGCACTTACGGCGTATCGTTCATCCATCCATGATGTCACTCAGGAAACCCCCAACATGATGATGTTTGGGAGAGAAGTGGAGTTACCTCTGGATATTGTAACTGGACGACCTCCTGCTATATTCAACGCAAATACTACTGAATATGCTGCTGAATTACGTGAACGATTAGAAGCTGCGTACGAACGAGCTAGGACAGCACAATCAAAGAACATAGTTAGGCAAAAGCGAAATTATGATCGTTGTCGGAAAGGGAGTCCTTATAAAGTTGGTGATGCTGTGTGGCTATATAATAGCACTCACAAGAGAAGTTTATCTCGGAAATTATCTTGTAACTGGGATGGTCCGTTTTTGGTTCGGGAAAATTGGATGACGTAGTATATCGGTTACAAAAGAGTCCAACCTCCAAAACGAAAGTGGTTCATTTTGATCGAATGAAACCATATCAGGGCATCAGTTTCCAATCTTGGACAGTACCACAAACCAGCGAATAAAAAATATAATCTAAATGAAGAAAGAACAATAATACTATGTTAGAATTGAAACAAACTCTAATCAGAATTGAACAGAATATTTATACATTTTATTCCTTACAGTCATGACGTCAGATATACGGTGTCGTCTTCACAAGTGCAAGGGGTGTGGAAAAGGATACAAACACCGACAAAACCTCTCCCGACACATGGGTAAATGCACTAGAGCGGTGGGCATAATTTGTATGTGGTGCGATAAGGAGATTCCTGAGAAGGAGGCCTGTATTCGGCATGTGGCGGAGTGTGTTCAAGCCCCCTGGACCAAGTCCAATGTGAAGGTGACCAAGAGAAGCGAAGTCACCAATGCCAGCCCGGGAACTCCTTTGATGGACGAAACCTATTACACTAGGGCATCATCCATGCCCATACTACAGGCGGCCGGTCTTGCTCCAACTGTTAGGCGTATCGCGAGGGCCGGAGCTGCTTCATCTGCTGCTAGGCTGTCAGGCATGGTGAAGTTGAGTTGCAAACCTAGTGAGGATTATCTCCCCGACGTATCCTCTGATTCATCGGATGACGAAGATCTGATTGTAGCGTCAGTTCAGTCCTCTACCTCAACTTCCACCTCAACTTCTTGGAAAATACAACGGTACAAATGTTCTATTAGTTGGGTTTTAGATGGCGAGAAAAGGTACACGCTTTTTCAACGAGGATATTCGCTATGTCCTAATACTAGACTTTTACTTTGCACCCAGACACACGGAAATCAAACGACAAACATTTGTAGCCATCTTGCCTACACCGACTGGTTAAACTATCTGCACAAGTGACGTCGTCGGTCCAGATGTAGCTGAATAATATATAGCCCTCACGAGTATGAGGGCTATAGGTCGGCCCCAGTCACCTCCAAAGGGTTTAGATAATTTTATTACGAATCACCCACCTCTGAAACTGCCGTACATCTAGTCACTACCCTGGGTCTAAATCTTTTGTTACACACAATATTGGAAACTAACTGGCGATGAAATATATGTATGGCAAGACTAGGCTCGAGCCAAACCGACACAGTGTCACACAGTGTTACACGTACATGCGTATTCTATTCGTAGGTTGCTGTGAACCATAATCATGTAAATTTCGGTCTTGTTAATTCTACCATGTAAATTTCGGTCTTGTTAATTCTGCATGTATACAGCCTGTTTTTCTTGTTATTTTTTCTTATTTGATTTGTTTATAGCCACATAGGTATTTGGTAAATATGACAGGCGAATATTGTATATAATCAGTAGGGTTTTTGTTTTATTGCTTTGTTCAACAAGGCCCTTTTTTTCATTTGTTCAAGGCCCTTCTTTTTCTTCCAATTCCAAGTTCAGCTCAAAATGTCAAGACCAGGCGCGGGCCAAGCTGGCGTTTGCTCTCAGCTGTTATGACCACGTCACTGTCTGTCTGTAATTGTTTTTGTTGTTTGTCATGTGAACCTCTGTGTCCCTTTTCATGTACCGTTATCTTAAGTAATATCTGGAACTCCACCTTTTGTAAAAAGATAATCTGTGTTGTAAATGAGTCTTCAGTGACATAACTATTCTATCTATGAACGTCAGGGGATTACATTCTGAACGCAAAAAACGCGTTGACATGTTTCACTGGCTGAAGAGGAAGAATTGTTCTATTATCTGTCTACAAGAGACTCATGGCTGCAAGGAAACCGAAGAAACATGAGAAAAGGATTGGGGGGAAAAATATATTCCTTTTTACAGTCATGGGACATCCAATAGTACAGGAGTGGCTATCTTGTTCAAAGACAATATTGACGTCATCTTTCATAACTCGACTGTCGATGAAAATGGCAGATTTATTGTTCTTGACATAACGTTACAAGACACCAAATTGACTATCGCTAGTGTATATGGGCCCAATGTCGACGACCCCAATTTTTACTCGCATTTTTTCCAAATAATAAAAGATATGGGGAATGAAACAATAATCATCAATGGAGATTGGAATTTAGTCCAAGATTTCACTCTGGACACGTACAACTATGCTCGTATTAATAATCCTAAGGCAAGACTTGAGGTATTGGATACAAAAAATCAACTCGATCTCGTAGATATCTGGAGAGAACAAAACTCATTGTCCCGCCGTTATACTTGGCGACAAAATACAAGATCGGGAATAAAGCAAAGTCGACTTGATTATTTTCTTGTATCCAATGATATTTATATCCAGGGCGCACAATCAGACATCGGTATCTCTTATAGGTCCGATCATTCTTGCATCAAACTTAAATACTGTTTCGCACGTCGTAAGCGAGGACCTGGGTACTGGAAATTTAATACCACCCTATTCGGTGATCCAAGTTATATAAAATTAGTGAAGAAGACCGTTGAAGCTTCACTAGCACAGTGTTATGAGTCTGGCGACATAAGCGATTTGGAAAATGTCCATCTTAATATTGATGACCAAAGCTTTTTTGAATTTCTGAAAACGCAAATCAGAAGCGTAACCATCCCGTTCTCAGTTGCCAAAAAGAAAGAAAATATCAAAAAAGAGAAGGAAATTGAAAAGGAAATTGTTGAAAAAGAAAAAGAAATATGTCTCGCGTCAAACGACTCTATATATGAAATAAAGGAACAGTTGGACAAGTTAAAAAAGGACCTAGAAGACACCAGGTCCTGGAAGGTGGAAGGGACGATAATCCGGTCCAAAGCAAATATTATTGAATATAGCGAGAAAAACTCGTCTTATTTTTCTTCATTAGAAAGGAGAAACTACATCGTGAAAAAAATATCAGAACTAGAAACAGAGACGGGAACTGTTGATACTTCAGAAGATATTTTAAGAGAACTCAAATCTTTTATAATAAACTGTACTCCGCACGAGATGATTCAAATAATACTGATGATAATCTCTTTCTGAACCACTCTGTCAAACTATCAGATGAAGAGTAACATTCATGTGAAGGGAGACTCACTTTAAATGAATTAACTAACGCAACGAAAAACATGAAAATTGGAAAATCTCCCGGATCAGATGGCTTCCCCATAGAATTTTATAGATGTTTTTGGGACGAACTCGGGGTATTTCTTTTACGCTCAGCAAATCAATCATTCGAAACGGGAATATTATCGTCGTTTCAGCAGCAGAGCTACATATCATGCCTACCAAAGGAAGGTAAAAATAGAAAATTTATTAAAAACTGGCGCCCAATATCACTATTAAATATAGATTACAAAATTATATCAACTTGTATAGCTAAAAGAATACGGGAAGTTTTACCATCGATAATTGATGAAACACAAAAGGGGTTCATGAAGGGAAGGTACATCGGGGAAATAACTAGACTTTTGTTTGATCTTATAAATCATACTGAGGAAAACAGTATTCCTGGTCTACTCTTCTTGATTGATTTTGAAAGGCCTTTGACTCTGTGTCTTGGAACTATATAGAAAGATGCCTTTTATCTTTTAATTTCGGGAATAATATTATACGGTGGATCAAGACATTCCAAAATGGTAGCAAGAGCGGTGTTGTAAATAATGGGTATATCTCTGAATTTTTCAATTTACAACGGGGTTGTCGACAGGGGGACCCGATATCTCCATATATTTTTATTCTTGTTGCGGAGACCCTTGCTATCGCCGTTAAACAGGACAAAAATATCAAAGGAATAACAGTAGAAAACACAGAAATAAAAATTCAGCAATATGCTGATGATACTACTTTGATTCTCGATGGTTCGAGAGAATCTCTTGAAGCATCCATGGGTCTCTTGAATAAGTTCTCTTCTTCATCTGGATTATATCTCAACATAGATAAGTCAATCGCAGTGTGGATAGGCCAGAAAAAAGGTAGTACTGTCAAACTATGTCCTCATTACAGGATAAACTGGGATCCGGGAGGATTTAAGCTACTTGGTATCTGGTTTTACCCCAACATGAATGATACTGTTGAAAGAAATTATAACGATAAAATGACCTCTATTAAGAAAATTTTAGGAAGCTGGTTCAGAAGAAATCTAACACCTATTGGCAAAATTACAGTTATTAAAACACATGTTCTTCCGCTTTTAGTACACCTATTTTCAGTCCTACCAAACCCTAATACAACTTTTATAGCAAATTTAGAAAAAAAACTTTTTCCAGTTCATATGGAACGGTAAGCAAGACAAAATAAAACGAAAAACAATCATTATGTCCAAAACGGAAGGCGGATTGGCTATGATAAATTTTCAAGTTTTTGCATCATATCTGAAGGTGAAGTGGGTAAAGAGAGTAGTGGAGGACAACGGCATTTTTGGGACATTGGTAAAAAACATATTGCGGCCTGCTAGTCATGATGTTTGGTGTCTAGATTCTGCAAGCATATATGCAGTTCAAAAACAAATAAAAAACCCGTTCTGGTGTGACACACTCAGATCATGGGTAGAATGTGTGGAATATTGCGAAGCAAAAGACAAAAACTACAATAATCTTCTGTTTGACCTTGTTCCGATATCAGAGTGGAATGATATACGCCGCTGGGTGGATGTGGGTGCATCCTATATTACTGATCTCTTAAATGAGGATGGTACACGTTTTTTAAAATTCAATGAATTCCAGACTAAATTTGGAATCAAACCTATCTATTTCATCCTTCATTGTGCAATAATTCACAATATATCGAATGAAAAACGTAGAAATATAAAAAACGGTACGTTTATTAAAAATATTAGGAATCAACGAGAAGTATACAGACGATTAATGAATCAAACATGCTTAAAATTTATTTACAGTATACTTATTAAAAAGATTGAAATCAAACCGCAACGAAATCAGGAGAAATGGGAAGATGAACTAAATTCAAAAGAATTGCCTTGGACTTCAATATACAGCTGCATTTATAGTACCTCAATGGACACCACCCAACAATATTTTCAATACCAAATCATTCACAGAATATTTGTAACCAACTCTCTTTTAAAATTATGGGGTAAAACCGATACCGATATGTGTACCTTCTGTAACCAAGAGAAAGAAAGTATCCTGCATTTGTTTTATGAATGTATCTATTCGAAAGCAATTTGGAGCAATCTTCATACATGGTCGAACGAAGTAGAAATTCATATGGAGGAGCCGTCCGGATCCCAAGTAATCCTGGGTAATACAGGTTCTGTTCTTAACGATCACCTGCTCTTACTCGGTAAACAATATATATACAGATGTAGATATTACAATCTGAAGCCTGCTTTCGATGGTTTAAGGGACACTGTGATCAGAACCAGAGATATTGAGAGGTATATCTATACAAAAAATAAGAATCTCTCTATCTTCGCTCAGAAGTGGAGTCCCCTGGCGTAACCACTAAGCAGTATTAACCTTTTGGTATCTTATGAAAAATTGACTTAATAAATCTTTTTCTTTTATTTTATTTTTATCAGTTCAGTGGAGATAGCATACGGTAAAAAGTTGTTTCTTCCAAAATTGGTTTATTTGTGATTTTGGATGCAGCGGCACGTGTGTGTGTGTGTGTGTGTTTCTGTGTGTGTATGTTGTCCTGTTCGTATCAGCATGAAAAATGTTCTAGTTAAATATGTATATATATTTGTTTGTCTGACTCTGGAACAGAAAACCCGTACGAACATGTGTGTTGCAAAATCCTAAACCCTCGACCATGTGGGCGTGTAAGGATATGTAAAATCGTGGTCAATGTAAATAAATGCCCAGTGGCCTGTTCCAGGGCTAAAAAAAAAAAAAAAAAAAAAAAAAAAATCTAGTCACTATCCCCACCAGCGCACTATTTTAAAATCTTGCGCACTATTGTGAGATAGTAACACATATATCGTCGTCTGAATTTTTCAGTCGACAACTTCCACTTTATACGCGCCATGTTCAATTGCAAACGGCCTAGCACACATATACCGTGACGTCACCAAAATGGCGCGTAGAGAGTTGAAGTTGTCGACTGGAAAATTCAGACGGGGATATATGCGTCACTATTCACAATAATGCCCAAGATTTTAAAATAGTGCGCAAGAGGGGATAGAGATTAGATGTACGGCAGTTTCAGAGGTGGGTGATTCGTAATAAAATTATCTAAAACCCTCGCTGGAGGTGACTGGGGCCGACCTATAGCCCTCATACTCGTGAGGGCTTTATATTATTTAGCTATCCAGATGTGGCGGCCATGTGTACAAAATATAGCTAAATGCGATGGCGTAGACATTATTATGAACTTACGCTTTGGACGGATCCGTCACTGAAACTCAACTGGACATCTTTGTTTCTTTCCAGTTGGCGCCCTCTATCCATCAACCGGATTTTATCGATTAGGTAGGTACCATCAAATTGGAGTAAAAGCCAGAGACCAACGCCTTGCGACCGACTTGCGAACGACGGTCCTGAAGTGAAGGTAAACATGAGCTGTTAAAGGAATAGTAAACTCTGCGTAAACTCGTGTTCGGCATGACAGAATTATGCCATCAGATTCCAAAAACACGGGTAGAAAAAATTAGCAAGATTCTACAGCTGAGTAAACACCGATTTATCGTTCACACTTTAACACTTCGTGATCTGCGACGTGTTGGAATGACTGTGACGTTTGATGGGTCATACTGTTTTATGTAGATGGCGCTGCGACAAAAATCGTTGTCATCCCGGCTCTATCCCATAAGATAAATCACTAAACAACAACAACGGCAGCATTATCAGCGCTTCTTCTACTGCTACCGGGTGATGTGGCCCGATATTCCTGCCTCAGAAAGAGAGCTCGTGAAATCATATGCAATCATATCATTGACACAATAATTTACAATTGGTCTCCATGTTATTAGCTACACTGCCTACAGCACAACTACGTCACAGGAATAATGTCAGGTGATATTTCAAGGATTTTCGTTGGCTAACGGCTCTCAGGCTTGTTATAATGGCGACCTCCACGGATTCTTGATCTGGGCAATAGCGCTGATGTTCATGATGTTCTCATTCATTCGGAATTACTAGAAATTACAAGCGTCTAGTCCGTCATTCATAATCCAGCCGTCGTCCATTAGAGAATATCCGCGTCCATAATCCAAAGACCTATTTCATATTCCATATAACAGTATTAGCACCAAATTCAAAAAGACAATCATAGTATACATAAACATAAGCTTGTTTCCTGCAAGAGAGAAGCAGTCAACAGTTTTCAATGATGCCGGCAAGACATCATGATGTTCAAAAAATATGAAATCCGTATCGCTGATCAGTATTCTTAATCCATAATATTTGTTGTAAAGTCGTCATCTAAAGAATGATGTATCTCAGTCACGCTTTGATTGTGCCTGTTCATATGAGTACCATGAGGATCTTGAAGTACATGGGTTGATACGGCCCCTAGCCCCGGGTTAAGCGGAATTAGACACAAGTTACGAAACGTAGCGCCATAGATCTTGCATGCTACGTTCGTATTTTGCTATCAGCATGCGATATGTATCGCCAAATTTGAGAAACTTTGAGTGGAGGCGCTTGGTGGAATAGCCCTGTTTTATAAGTTTCTGCAACAATGTTTTGTGACGTTGGTTAAAATCATCACATTTAACACAGGATCTAACAAATGCTACTAAGCGAGATATGTATACGCCATATGCAGGTCCCACTGGAATATTACTATCCAAAAAGGGATAGTTTACGATGTCGAAATTGTAATCATCTCTTTTGTCATTAAGTCGACGAGAGAGAATGCCCGCTTCATTTTTATAGAGATAGAGATCTAAATGAGATGTGCCTGTAGGGCTATCTGTAGTTTCCTTCAAATCCAGTGAAGGTGGATATATATCCTTCACTGCGTCATTTATATAGCGATTATCCACAGCGAGAAGATCGTCTATATAGCGTTTGGTGAATGAGAAGGAACGGGCTTTGAATGGATCGGTTTTTGAAAGCGCCTGCATATAGTCATATTCATAAGAGAACAGATACAGGTCAGCCAACAGGGGTGCACAATTAGTACCCATTGCGCTTATTTGTTTTGTTTTTCGAATACTAATGATATAGTTCTTTCGATATTAGTATGCATCGCATTTGGGTTTTCTATTCCTTTAACGGCATGCAATGGTGACGGTACCACATACGCCATATCAAGCGGCTGCTCCGGCATTCAATATTCAGTCATCGGCCATGAAATAATTTCTTCAACGATCGAAAGGCCTATTTCCTATTATAGTTAACACCAGTTCCAAATGTGTTTTTGAAATAAAAATAATAAAAACATTAGATGGTTTTCTACAATACGCCCAACAAACTGATATCCGTATTATATTGTAACTAAACTCATCCCAATGTACACAGTTGATTCTATAATGTTACGGTGTTTCTGTATCTCAACCACGGAATTATATTCACGAATTAAACACCTGTGATCCTATAATATCCATGCAAATCCATCAGATGGAGAAGGATGAGTTTTGTGAGCGTTAGATGTAAGCGGGTAATGTAAGTTCTTATTCATTGCACCCGTCTGTAGATATCTGGATAATCGAGCGATCACCGGGACTAGAGCCAGGAGCGGATACAATACACACGAGTCGTGGTATCATATGTATTGCATATCGAATTTAGTGAATGAATTGCTGTATTTGCGCTATACCAAGCTGCATTTGACTGGTCAGTATCTGAACGATCCTACGATTAGCTGGAAATAGCCTGGAGGTTTCCAATCAAATATCGATCGACCGCCTCCGCTAAGCGGGCTTATTTGCATCACAGTGTAAAGTAGCGAATCACCGCGTGACCGATGTGTTTCTTGGATAATAAATCCGAGGCCATTGCTGTCGCGAAATAGCCCAGTTTTCCTGGTTGATCGAGGACTGGGGAATGGGTCGTATAGTATTCAGACATCCTGAGGTAGAGGCGAGAAACTTGCCACAATGTATCTTGGAATCAAAGTCAATATGACCGCTTTGATGAAGTTATAGTGACGTCATATTCTAAATATACATGATTTTGGTAGATTGTAACAGCTTTTTAAATTCTTATTTATGCTATTTTCTCCGAAAACAACTACCTAATAAACTAGGAAATAATTTTCGCAAACATTTTGATCAAAAATGACAAAAATTTCACCTTGTCGGTACACCACATAGCCCCTGTTTTGAATATGCCCATGATCGGTTGATTGGATGGATATGCAAATGGGCTCACAATGACCCCGATATGATAGGCTATACAGTCGGGGAATATAAAAACACGACGTATCAGCTCGTTATGTTCTGTTATTGCGGGGATCGCGTACAACTGTTGATAGGTATAAAACACTACCTTTGCTGCTCAAGCATACTGCTATCGTTCAATTTCCATATTTATTTACTTACTGGTTTCTCTCCCATCAACAGCATTGTCGCACGAGAATGGACTGCTGAGTTCTGATGACGCACAGCACAAAGCTCCCAGCGCAATATTCTCTTCTGGAAGAGAAAAATATATCATGGATTCATCAGGTAACACACGGTCACTACCCTGCGAATACGATTCTCTTTCGTCAGCACGAGACCGATGAATTTTATGATGATTTGAAAAGAGTAAGTGGGGAAAATCGTATAAAAGTTATCTTCAACATTATGACTCCATATTACATAATCAGGGAAGGAAAAGGGTGAAATTTACTGTAATTTCCTGGAGACTTCCCCTGAAAAGGTCAATGTTTGATGTCTCTGCCAAACACCGTCTTAAACTCAGAACCTATTCGTAGTTCATATAAAAAAATAATTCCATCGATTTCAGGAACGTTTTCATGTCAAAATATATAACATTTAGAACAAGAGAGATTTGAGCTGATATTTCAGAACATACCCAAACTTGTCATGACGGCAGGAGTATGCGCAAATGAGGTGTATATCTATTAACCAAGTTAAGAATTCGTCAAGTGACTCCAGTAGCTTCCAAAAATCTGCAACTTAAATATTCAAAATATACAATTTAGGAATATGGCATTAACACATTTGCAAGTAAGTTCTGACGAGAATTCCCTCCTTTGTTATGTTTGTTGGTATGACATCCCAACGTCGCTATATGTGCTTAGGGATTGCCAATGACTATCTAGAACCTTTACCTTATATTATTATTCTCTGAAGAGAAATGCCGAATCAACACAGATATTTGGTGGCATTTGCAGATGAGGAGGGTAGGAGTAGGGGCCCATGCAGACCGCGTTCACCCGGCTCAGTATATCTTGCTATCTCTATTGTACGTTAATGTATATATATACACAAACTGATCGATATGTAATTGCTATCGCAGATAAACAGTGTGCCAAACACTTTGGACGAAAAAAGCTTTAACTTTATTGTGTAGTTTTCAATCGAACAATGTTGACCGTATTATTGTACACTATTGGATCAATTTGCAGCATGATTGCCTGGAAATTATTGTTTTAAAATATATTTCACGTTCTCTCGCTTGAACTTTTTCTGAAGAGTTCCCGTGATAACACTTATTTCCTGGTGGAGCCGACACATAAAAGTTTGGTTAGTGTTTCGAAATCATCCCTCCAGGGTTAAATATAATGATATATAAGCAAGAAAGATTTTTTGTAGTGAGGGTTCCGCGAAAACTAATTTCAAGGTCTTTACGAAATCAGCACCAGGATAATATGTTGTGGAACTGCCGTTTTGTTGCAACTATTTGTCGGTCCATTCGAAGGTGCAGCTAGTTTGTCCTACGTCAATACTACATATAGAATGGTGTTCTGAATGTTCATATATTATTCGCCATCATTCTCCCATCTTAGACAAGAACACAATATACCATATGTTAAAGGAAAAAAATATTGATGATTATGTTAACTATATAAGCGGTCGGTGTGTCGGCGTGTAAGCATGAATCGGCGAACTGTTAATAATTGAACATATGGCGATTGATTTTCCAGTATTTTCAAGACAGCCTTTGTTAAAAGCTCGGTGGGAAGTGGCAAAGAATTCTCGTCTCCAAGTAGTGTATTGTAGGTCACGAAGTTTAACAAATCAGTTTGATGGAAGAGAACGTGTCAATAATCAATCTTATGATATACTGTTATAGACAGTATATTTCGGCATGAGAGTCCAAAGCTTGTGCTTTTAATATGTTTACGTGGAGTACAGCTAGAAGATTGTCTATTTCTATAATAATCAATCTTGTTCTTAGCTCAGAAGGATACAGAACGATGACACGAGAATCCACCTGCTCAAATCACGATCAGACAATAATCGTTTTCCCCAAGAACAAAAGACCATCACAAATTACAATAAAGCGGTATGTTTGTTATGTAGTTAATGAACATAGACCAAATAATATATAAATACGATTTGAGACTCAAAGATATGTTTTGTGTACACTATTAGAATGTTTGGATATAGACGTAACGTACCCAAACAATTGGGTCAAAACGGAATTTGACCCAAACTCTTTGGGTCCGTCACGTTTATATCCCAAAATACCTGGTCAGTTTGACCCAATGCTTATGACAGTGTATTAGGTAGTCCAGCAAGGATGTTTCTCAAACAAACAGATGAGATGTTGCAAATTTTCAATATGGCGGTCTATTAATGATCAACCCATTTTCCAAACTAGTGGGGGCGATTTTTGTGTCAGATCACATTAATAATTAAGAAGCCCAGTGGAAATGTTCTCAAAATGCTTGCGTTAGCGGTCACGTCCAATTAATCGGGGCACTTTCGAGTGGACTGAGAAATTTTCCGGCTGTAGCCGAGATGACAGAATCCAGAGCTTTCTCGAATAGTCTCGGTTTCCTCTTTGTTTCCAGCTCGATGGTCCCGGATTTTGAGACGAACAGAACATTTATCGGTAATCTCGAATCTTCTCGATTTCTAAAAGTCATTTATTATTATCGTGAATTTGGCCGTTTATAAACCTCAGAGACGACCAGTTTGTTGAGCTGATACCATAGTTTTTTATTCAATGTTTACTCTGTATATTCACCTATTCGTTTTTTGATAAACTTTATCGAAAGGGACGAGTTTCATTCACTTTTTGTGAATATATAAATGTATTTTCTGTTATTGACTCGATTATTGATTGTATATCTCAGTAATATCCGCCACTGGAATTATCAACACTCTGGGGTTAAAATAACTGGATACGCTTGCCCATCATTCTGTAGCCATTCAACGATCCTGATTTCGCTTCTTTATCGGTCGATTGTCTGGTGCTATTAATACCCGGTTTTCAAACCATTTTAAAAAATGTCTTGCATTTCTCGATGACTATATTGGGGAAATGAATGGCTTCCATCGAACTGAAATGGAAACTCCAACAGCATACGAGATTAGTTTTGATAGAGCAATTCTGTAGGTTTTCAGATTGTGAAAGATGCACGGTGTATTAAACTGACCCATGGCACAACTTATGCCATGCAAAAAGGGAGTGGTGTTGTACGGGGCTAATTCGCTTAATGCATTTGTTTGCAACCACAAAATCAATCACAGTCGTATGGGAGTAGAAATCGAGCCCAGTTTTGCCACATCCCTCTCACAAACCCGAACGCCTCAATGCCGGTTTTATATAGGATCTCAGCCTGTCTTACCGGGTCGACGTTGATTCAACCCATCCGGAAAAGACAACAGTTATAATATGTTTGTTGATATTTCATATTCGGATTTTCAAACGAACATTTTGAGGTCTAAAATACATCCTGGTTGCGCATACCACAATGTGTTCTGGGCTCTAGAGGCTATCGAAAATGTTTCATTCATTAATGCACCCTGGATACGATTTGTATGTATGTCTAAGTGTGAAAGCAGGAAAACTAAACATTATATATCAAATATAAAAAGCTCAGAGTGAAAGCATCCCAAAAATATGCTTCACGGTCATGTAGTGAATAATACCTCTTGGTGTTTTTCCTCAAATTTTGGATACCTCTGTCGGAAATTGAATTGTCCGCGACTAAGCAACGGGACAAATATAGCACAACGGGAATTTCTTTCTGTTGCTGAAATTAATTAGGGGTGACCATAATATTGGACCGAACGCTTAAATTTGGATTGATCGAGTCGACATATCATCAAATGAAATAACTTTAAACTTACCTGTTGAAGCAGGACGAATTAAAATTAGCAGCAGGATATGAGTGACGAGCATCGCGTCATCGAAGTAAACATATACTCTGATTACAGGATTGATGTAGCGTGTATCCAGTACTCATTAGGCTTATTTCACAACTGTCTACACATACAACGCAGGGATGTATTTCCGTTCGTCTTTACCTCTAACGGTTGAGAATCTTCCAGTTAAGTGTACGGTAACCAAGGACGCTAGTCCATGGAAACCCAGTATCAGGTACGGCACGCGTTACGTACCGTGGTCGGGTAAAACTGAAAGATATGCAGGCAAATTACAGGCATCTAGTCCGTCATTCATTATTCAGCCGTCGTCCATCAAAGAATTTTCGCGTCCATAATCAAAGGCCTATTCTATATTTCATATATAAACAACATTAGCACAAAAATAAAAAAGACAGTCATAGTATACATAAACATAGGCTAGTTTCCTGCAAGAGAGAAGCGGCCCACAGTTTTCAATGATGCCAGCAAGACATCATGATGTCCCCAAAATATCAAATTCGTATCGCTAATCAGTATTTTGAAACCATATGATATTCGTTGTAAGGTCGTCATCTAGAGAATGATGTATCTCAGTCACGAAGACAATCGAATAAAAATTGCAAATCAGATACAATTCCAAGGTAATTAAAAACATGCTTGGAAGCATTTTCTTTTGTTTAAGGTATATTTGTTGTATCTGAGTCACCCTCAACGAACGTCTTTGCTGATATATGTGACGTTTCCGCGCGCTCTGTGCAATGGTTTATTTCAGGCACCAGTCTGTTTTATGTTGCTTTATTTTCGTTGAAATCAATCAGCACAGAATTTTATTTGGTAGAATTTAATTACATCATGTACTAAATAATAAATCACATCAATATCGATATTGGAAATAATATTCATTATCACATATTTGCCTGTGATACTGGACATTTAGCCCCGTTGATACTGTGGAATGACACTGTTTCCTATCATGATATGGATTTCTGCCGTCACGCGCGTGCCTGATATCGGCTATCCGCCCTTGGGCTGATATCTCGCACAGGAGTGGTTTCCCCTCGCTCTGATGTATCATCAAAATGAGACGAAGAAATTTTCACCACATTGACTGCATTTTACCGAGGGTCCAATTTTCGATGAAACAGTTTCATGTAAAACTAAAATCTATGCCTACTTGTTTTGTCAATTACAATGCTACCATTCATCTATAAATATGTGATAAATAGATTATGATATACCAATTTCCATATCGTCCCTGGCATCAGCGCTCGACCCCCATATCAGCCCTCGGGCCTTCGGCCCGCTGGCTGATATGGAGGTCTCGGGCTGATACCAGGGCCGATATGGAAATGGGTATACAATAATCTCTATTTATTCAAACACTGCACAGTGATCATGCTGCTCCGTAAACGAGTATCACCGGTGAATCTATTTACAGTGTATACGGAGAATCTCACAAACTTCGCACGTGGATCATGCTGCTCCGTAAACGAGTATCACCGGTGAATCTATTTACAGTGTATACGGAGAATCTCACAAACTTCGCACGTGGATATCAATCATTCAGCGAACATCAAATAGCGCCGTCTGGAGAGGGATATCACCCTCCTCGAAATCATCTAAGAACACGAAAACATTTTTGGAATTTACAACACCCTTGCTATTTTACTGTGATACGTTTTAAATTTTGCTCTGCTCCGTTTAATTATAGTAAAGCTATTTGCATCCATACCGAATAGACATTGTAATAAACATACAATCGGAAAGATTATGAACGCATTTTGTCATCAGTGTATGCTTGCATAGCAGCGTTGAACCATTGTCGTCGACGAAAATAAATTCTGGTGTTTTCTGCATACGGAATTATAACCGCAAAAGAACATGCAAAATGTTCATGTTTTGTGGGGGTCTACTGTATTGGAAATTCCAGCGTTTTCCAAATGAAGTGACAAGCCCAAGGACCGATCGTTATTGACTTACAGTTAAACTTCAGTTGCTTATGACCAACTTACTCATTATTTTTGTAAACAATAATGTCGGAATAGTTACTCGACCACTGTATTACGACTGCGAATGCTCTGAGATATGTGGATGTAATACCGCTCAAACTGGCTCCAGGGGCCGTGTGGTCATGTCATTCCAGTTGACCACATGAACAACTACAATAAAAGCTTGGCTAGGATACAAATCACCACAGGGATCACCTCTAGTTCTTGTGATGTTTTCAGAAAGATGCACTCCGTATATTTGTCTCTCGGGTCATAGGACTTCTTGTCAGTAATTCACCACGAGCGGAAAACGGTATAGCAACCATTAACGTTTCGTTTGGTTTGCGTTTCGTTTCAAACGCTAAAGATACCGAACCGCTCTGAACCGAACTTCCGTCGAAAACAAGCGAAAAACTAAACGATAAAAGAAGCGATAAGAGAATTGAATTGAAGTGAAATTGAATTGAATTTTTGTATTCACCAACCGAGAAATTGATAACAAATAAACACATGATGTAATGACATGTACACAGATGTCGATAAAGAAGAAGGGTATGGTGATCGGCGGGAGAAAACCCCAGGGGGCTTGTGGTATCCCAGCATAATACATAAGGCATATATATATATACAAAAGATGTCAATTTATGTTTGTGAGATGTTGAGGAATAAAAAGTAATTATTAGAGAGTGCGGTGAATAAAATACAACCATTGGTTTATACTGTATGTGTTTAATTAAGAGTGTATATGGGTGTAGTGTTATCTGTTTGTAGGTATTGTTTCGCAAGTGTTTTGAATAATGATATGGATGTACATTTTTGTAAGTCGGAGGGTAACTTGTTCCATTCTCTAGGGGCTTCGATTTTAGGTGTGTGAAATGAAAGATCAGTTCGGAAGAAGGGTCTATATAATTTGTATGAGGAACCCCTGGTAGGATAATTGTGTACGTCAGATAATTTGGTGAAGTACTTATGGAATGGTTTGGGCAACAGTGAGTATATTTTCTCTGGTGTGTCTTGGATGGTTGGAGTGGAAGTGGAGATATAGTTGTGTGTCCGTTGGTTTTCTGTAGATGTCTGTGGTTATAGTTTCCTCAGATTTCAAAATAAGAATATCTAAGAATGGAATGCTCTCGTCACTTGTTTCGATAGTAAAAGAAATCCGAGGATGAAGAGAATTCAGAATGTCATGCAATGACTCAAGTGAACCATTTTAAGGGGCCAGAAAATGAAACCATCATCAAGAAATGTGTTGTGTGTGTTGTATATATGTGTTATATGTGTTGTAATCTAAGATAAAATCCTTCTTAAAACGACTGTGGAGCGTTGCAAGGAAATTATCGAGTCAGTACTTGACGGCTTCTAGGCCTAGGCTATGGGGAATGTTACTGTATAGACTGTTTACATCAAATGTAGCCATTTTAATTTCAGAACCCACTTGATTTGGTAGGCCGTTTAAGAAATCCAAACTATCTCTTACATAACTTTTGACATCGGTGATAAAAGGTCTGAGAAGGATGTCTGTTAAATGGCTTATTCTTTGAGTCGGGGAAGATGGTCCGGCTATAATAGGTCTAAATTTAAGGTCACGGGGTCAGGGAATTGTAACGTGTTCCGCTTTTTGAATTTGGATAGCCTGTTTTATTTAGCCTGAGTTCGTTGATTTAATTTTTCTAGTTTAATTTTTCATTCAGGCATACTCCGAGAAACTTAAAACAATCAACTCTTTCAATGCCATACCCCATTATATGTAACTCCGGCGTAAATGGTACGTTTCTTTTACAGTTGGGTGAAATCAAGATAAATTTTGTCTTTTTAATAGTTAACGACAATTTATTACACGGGAACCAGTTATGTAATAAAGTTAGTTCCTGTGACATTATGTCAAAGAGGACTTGTGGATTAGCATTGGACAGAGTTACACTCGTGTCATCGGCGAATAGAATGATTTTCAAAATATCTGAGGCTAGTATTACATCATTGATATAAATGAGAAATAGTATCGGTCCCAGGATAGAACCCTGAGGGAAACCACATGTAATTTGTTCTGCTTTAGATATTGTTCCATTATACGAAACAGACTGCAGACGACCACTTAAATAACTTTTGAACCACTGGTTGCTTAACCCACGGAATCCATAGTGTTCCATTTTTTTAACAGTATAGAGTGGTCAACGGTGTCGAAACGTGACAATGCTGAACGATTGGATTCCTTGGTAGCAACCAGTGATTCATATAACGACAGTACTGCTAAGTAGGTGGAGTGGTACGATTTTTGATAGAGGTAAACTGATAGTTTGAGCGACAGGTTTGAGAAGTGACATACGAATTCCATCAAATCCAGCTGCACTATTTTTGGAATTCATGATAATATCTGCTATCTGGGAAGATGTACATTGTTGGAATTTGAAATCGCTCGGCAAATGTCCTGTAAGATAGTCAGTAAATCTACCGTCTACCTCTGGGATTTTTTCTGCCAAATTACTAGCGACTAAACAGAAATATTCATTAATCTTATTGGCGATACTTGTTGAATCTGTAATTTCAACATTATCGATATGATAATATCGATTATAGTACCGATAACCGAAACGACAGACGAGTGTCTGAATGTCCAGCGCTTGAGCGATTGAGTAAGGCGAATGAGTAATGTTGCAATGCGCTGTGCGATGGAGCAATGAGATGAAGCGATGGTGCCCGGCGATAAGGTAATACGTGTTTTTCCTCTATTACGAAACATAAATCCTGAAAATATCATCGAGCATTCACTCATCTATATATCAAAGCTATACTTAATGGTATGTACATGTAATTGGAACAGTTTTAGGTGATTGTTGCGGTTAAATCTCAATGAGCATGTCCCCAACCCATCACGTTCCGGAAACGAATACTTACGTCGTAAAATGTTCTTTTGACGTTGCGTAGATGCGTTTGTTTTTCATCCAAAGATGTTATAAGCATATGGGACGCAGAAAGATATCTGTTGACGGGAAAACGCATATGCCAGTCGTCCATACAACAGTAAACCGTGTTTATGGGGACAGCCTTATCTTAGAGAGAGCAACTTAGAGAGAGCAACTTTTGAGACGAGCAATATTGAACTGTATCCAAACACATTAACAATCTATCAAAAGTTCAACAATTATATTTGATAAATGTCGAATAAAACGCGGCGGCTACATACACACTCGTGGTAAACTCAAATATGATAACTGCAGGATCGCAGGATCCTTCACGTGTTTCTATGGAAACAATTTGGGTTACAGTGGAGTTTTGTGTAACTTTAGCGTTTTTCTCCGCTGAAGACAGATACCTAAGGTTTTACACTTGGTGAAGATATGTAATGTAAGTAAGATATATAAAGTTTCCAATATTCAAGGAGTGAGTGAGTAGTTGGGTTTAACATCGTTTTCAACCTTGTTTCAGTCTTATCACGACGGTACCTACATGTGCTAGGACACGAGAGTGCTCACAGTTCCTATTACGCTGGACACTGCTCAGCCCAGCCAGTACAGCACTCGATCACCCATCCAAGTATTGACCGAGCTTAACGTTGCCTAACTTCGGTGATCTGACGAGAACCGGTGTGTCCAACGCTATAAGCTGTACCAAATGTTGTTGAGAGACGGATATTTTGGGGTTTTCATGATCTCTCCTGTCTCTTCTTTCCTAATGTCTGTTGATCGTTTTGTCTTTCTTTTTCGAAGATTAGAAGTCATCTATCGATTCCTGATAGCTTGCATGGTTGGAATACATAGATTTTGGTAGCATCGGCTCTCTGCTTACAAACATGGCCAGATTTGTTTGGTCTTCATCACTCACGATAGCAAGGTTACCAGTCCTCAATATGTGTGCATGGTATATAGATAACGGTCAACGATTAACAATCAAAACTATAGCCTCCAGATGTGTATACATTCCAGTCAAACTCCTTGACAGCATTAGAGTAACTAGAGGTTCCAGCCATGAGTTGCCGCTCTGGCATGAAGCCTATCCTGGGTTGTTGTTAGCAGAAGCATACAACCTTCCACCTTGCCTTGATTGGGCACAGTATTTATGGGAAGGTGTTATAGAATGAAAGGGGCAATAAGTAACCATAACAAAGCTGCGCATCCGAAAATACTGGGCGTAGATGCCGACGACAAGGCCCTGCAGCCTGATAGTCTGAGTGGTAGAACTGTTATGTGAATAAACGAAAAAGAGTCATCTTCCTTTAACTTGAATGAAGCTTTGCTAGATGGTAGTTGGCTAGATATTTTGCAGACAAGGCCTGAACTTACATGTAAAAGTAGACGAAAGGACGGACACCGGACTCGGACGAACGACCCCCCCCTAACACACACACAACCACCAAACCCTAATCAGATGAGGTCCTGAAGTTTGGTGAATTTCTGCTCAGTAGTTTTCCAGATATCTTAGACGGACGGACGCCCGACACGGACAACGCATGCACACCAAAACCTAATTAGATGAGGAGAACATATCATTGAAGCGTCCATTCATGTTTGGTGAAAATCTGTTCAGTAGATCTCCGGATATCTTGTCGACAAGGCATGTATATGCACGTAGAATTAGACGGGCGGAAGGACACTGGACAAGGACACTCCCACACCAATGCATAATCACAAGAGAAGGCCATTCGTGTTAAGGTTCCATCCAATGTTTGGGGCAATTCCGTCCCGTAATTCTCCAGATATCTTGCAAACAATGCCTGTATATACATGTACAAGTAGACGGACGGACGGACACAGGAAAATGACGTACATCCGGACAAATACCAAGAGCTAATCAGATGAGGAGACCATTCCAGTCCACATAACGAGAAATGGCTACTCATTCTCTTCCTATATAATTTACTTGTTAATGGAATAAATGATAAAAGACCTATATGCGTGCATTCACGAAACAAAAAGGATAAAAATAGCTTCGAAAAATTGTTGAGACATCACCAACTGCAGACAATTTTGCTATAAACAAAATGGTTTGCATTTCGAATACATTTAATTCCGGGTAAGATGCACTATACCACTTTCACTAGTTTACGGCTGGAAGAAGAACTACGGTACTTAATACTGCAAATTATCAGTAAATTTACGATTGTCACTGTGAAGGACGTCTGCGACCAAACATGTTTACTTAAGAGTTAGTCGCTGAGCTTGGAAAAGTAATCCAGTAGTTATTGCCCTTCATATAATCGACACTGAAGAAGCTTGATTAATCCCTATTTGGACGAAGACGATCAGAACTAAAACACTTGTAAACAGATGACTTCGAGGTGGTAGTCGCGCTACAACTCACCGCTGGCACCTCAAAACTGTCTAGTCTCCGTCAGTGGTGAAAAATCGAATAAACAGCGCGAGGAGGTTTTTCTTGGTTTACAAAACACCCGAATCGGGCTTCAAATTATAGAGCCGCACATTTATAAATCATGCCGTACATATTCTAGAAAATAAATAAATACTATTACATGTATAATAGGATATACGCATATACACGGTGTATAATACATACATAACGCGTTTTATTTCTTTATTTCTATGTGTAAATTAATAAATCATATGTTTAGGGGACCACCGGAACACAATAAATTCATTTCCTGATTCCTTAGAGGTGTGAAAGAAGCTATCAAGTCAAATACGACAAAATCGATCGAGTTCGCCCCAGCTTATCGATGAAGCCTACCAATGACAACACTACCGAATCGTGATTTCAGTAGCCCTGACTGGTGTGGACCTGTTTCTGCAGCATTATGTGTCTAACCGACCGGCATCATTTTAACATGGGCTGTCGAGAGGCTTGTATCGAATGGTCAGAGAAATGATTGCATCTGGGCGAATAACGCTACAGGTAATAAGATAAAAATCCTTCAAAAAGTGGATAAATAGTATTACATGCACACAGCCAGCAAAAAGGTGATAACTATTACCCCGAAAATGTAATGAGTTAGAGCCATCGCTCTTTTTTATTATCATCTTTAAAAATGATGGATATAACCTCTGAAGAGTGGTGAGAAATGATTGTAAATTTAGGTCGTCACATCTTAAAGGTGATGAGGCAAGTCATCAGCCTAAAAAGGGTGACGGCTGTCACCATTCAAAGGTGATGGTTCTAACTCATCACCTTTTAAAAGTGATTGTCAGGTCTGATCACCATTGAAGGGTGAATGAATGAATGAAATTTTATTCACCAATTACACAGTTGATTTACAAAGGTAAACATATTAAATGCGGCGGGAATAAAACCCCAAGGGGCTTGTTCTTTCCCAAAAAGTAAAGTTAAGTTGATCGGAGATATAAGATTAGTAATTGGCAATATATATATATTTATATTCATCTCCATGACACGGGCAGTTGGTGCTAAATGAAGACTATACTGAATTATAGAGAAATGTTAAAACGTGGAAACGGGTTATAGTGATTCAAATAAATTGGTTTTAAGTCTTGATTTAAACAAGGAAGTTAACATAATGGTTTTAAGTGACGCGGGTAGCTTGTTCCATTCCCGTGGTCCCATTAATTTTATTGTATAAAATGATAAGTTGGATGAGTATAGAGGCCTATATAGATTCAACTGTTGACTCCTAGTTCCGTAGTTATGGATGGCAGTTAATCTTGTAAAATAATTGTGAAATGGGATAGGTGTAGTTTCAGGATGAAGCAGGCACTTATGGACAAAGGTAAGAGATAGAAATCGGTTCAACTGAGGTAATGGGAGAATATTTAGTTTTTGGAAAAGAGGCAGTGTATGTTCAAGTTTGTTTGACAAAGTAATAATTCGGATGACACGCTTCTGGAGTACAGTGAGTGGATTTAAGTGTGTTGCATACGTATTACCCCATAGGATATTACAGTATGTCAAATAGGGATAAATCAAAGAATAGTATAAGAGAAACAGTGTTTTCTTGTTCACCGAATGTTTTACATGATTTATAATACCTGTATTCCTGGCAACTTTTTTACAAATATAGTCTATATGATTTGTCCAGTTTAATTTATTATTTAAAAATATCCCAAGAAATTTAAATGTTTTGACCAGTTCTATCTCCTGACCTGATATAGACAGAGTTGTTAAGCATCTACGTCGTACTCTGGTATTGGGCTCGATTATCATGTATTTAGTTTTGTCGATATTGAGAGTTAAACGATTCGCACAGAACCATAGATAGAGATTTTCTAGTTCCAGAGACATAGTTTTGACTGTTTCAACAAGATTTTTCGATGAATATACGGCGCTAGTATCGTCGGCAAAAAGAATTATCTGTAGTAGATCAGATGCATTGGCTATATCATTGACATATAACAGAAAGAGGAGTGGGCCAAGGATCGATCCTTGAGGGACTCCACATGCGACAGACGTAGGAGAAGATAAAACATTATTGAAAGACACGCATTGTGATCTGTTCGATAAATAACTTTTTACCCAATTGTTACTCAAGCCCCGAAAGCCATAGTGGTGAAGTTTAGATAGTAGTATATTGTGGTTAACGGTGTCAAATGCCTTGGATAAATCCAGGAATGTGACCACACTGTAATTTTTTGATTCCTTAGCAGCTACCAGGTTATCATAAAGAGAGATTGCTGCCATGGAAGTTGAATGATTACGCCTGAATCCATATTGTTCATTGGCAATAACAGCGTTACAGTCTAGGAAATCTGTCATCATGTTAACCACAAGCTTTTCAAGAATCTTACTTAAACATGGCAGAAGAGATATTGGCCTGTAATTATTGACAGCTGTCGAATCACCGGATTTAAATATTGGAGTCACCTTTGCGGTTTTAAAACAGTCTGGTACGATGCTGGTACGAAACGATAGATTGACAATGTGCGCAATAGGCACTGAGACAGACTCTGTCACAAGTTTGACAACCGACATGGGAATTCCATCTAGGCCCGGAGCAGCAGATTTCAAGGACAAAATAATGCCCTTTATGTCCGAATGACTCACAGAACTAAATACAAAATTTTCAGCTATGGATGGGCCAAGATATTCACTAAATACTGGTGCAACATCAGGTATTTTTGAGTCTAAGTTAGCTGCGATTGTACCAAAATATTCATTAAATTTATTTGCAATCGTATGATTATCGGTTTCTTCTTTACCATCGATGATAAACGAATTGGATTTTGTTGACCCTTTCTTACGATTTATCAGCTGGTTAAGCACTTTCCATGTTCCCTTTATATCTTGATTATACTGGTTAAATTTTGATTCGAAATAATGTTTTTTTGATACTCGAATAGTATGATTCAATTTATTTCTATATGTTCTATAAAGTTTTCGAGAGTTGTCGTTCTTGTTAGCCAGGAAATTTCTGTATAGCTTGTTCTTTTCATGTATTGAGGTTAGAATACCACAGGTTACCCAGGGTTTAATAATACTTTTACTAGATGTTTCAAAGGTAACCAACGGGAAGCATGTATTATAGGCAGAGTTGAATTCAACTATAAATTTATCTACAGCCTCGTTTACATCAGTGTTTTCTTGAGAAATAGGACCCCAATCAATGTCTTCAATTTTTTTAATAAACCTCTCCTTATTATCTGAGGTAACACGCCTGTATGTTATTGTTTCTTTTGGCGCTTTGTATAATTGTACGGTTTGAAGTATATGGAAAACAGGAAAATGGTCTGTAATATCAGTTAAAAATATACCAGAAAGTAGATTGTCTTCATGGAAATTCAAAAATATATTGTCGATTAGCGTTGCTGAATTTTCCTTCACTCTAGTCGGTTTTGTAATTTGAGGAAAGAAGTAACTAGATTTAAGAATATCGAGAAATTCCTTCGATGGGCAGTGAATATCGGTCTTAAATAAATCGATATTAAAATCTCCCATGAGGATAGACTTTTTCCGCTCTTTATCTATTGTTTTAAGTATGTCAGTGAGATGGCGATTGAAGACATTGACATTTTTCCCAGGTGGACGGTAGAATATGCCAACAATATGTTTTTCATTGTTAAATTCTAGTTCAACAAACAATGATTCATATTCACCGTCGTCATCAAGAAAGGACATATCCTTGCGTTCTTTACAATATTTAATGGTATCTTTTACGTATAGAATAAGTCCCCCGCCCATTTTTTTTCTTCTTGACGACGAAAATGGTTTGTACCCAGGTATATCAAATAAAGATTCAGTTGAAGGGTTTAGCCAACTTTCAGTAAATCCAATCACCGAAAAATTGAGCTCTAAGTTATGTATAAAACCGGTAATTTCAGAAAAGTGCTTACCGAGACTTCTAGCATTCATGTGTATAAATGACAGTGATTCATTGTCTTTTGAGCGCGGAAATTTCGAGTCACATTTAAACGACGTTTCTGTGTAGTAATTCGATTGATGTATGTCAAGATTTCCCCAGTGCGAAATTTCATGCTCATTATCATCAGTTAGGGTTTTACAGTGATCAATATCATTTAACTGGATCGGGTTGAAACATTTATTACTAATGAGTGCAAGATCTATTTCGGGATTCGTAGTGGTAGTTATATCGATAAGTTTCGGTAGCGAGTCTTCGTTAGAAAATGGAAGGAAAGATAAGAGATTTGGGAATGGAACAGCTTCAGGATCAATGTTATCCATTCTTTCTATTAAATGTGAGTGCAGTATAACCCATTTTCACAAGCAATCTTTGATCTAAAACAGCTATATATATATATCTGGATTGACAAAAAGTATAACAAAAAAAGTACAAAACAAATATACATACGGAAAGCATAACACGAATCCTATATAAAATATAAAATGACCATTGTCCGTATTATCTATATATTTTCCTTCAAGACAACTTATTACTGGGAGGTTATATCATGAAACAGTGTAGTTTAAATACACGCAGTTGCGTATATAATCGATCTCGGCATAGGTAGTGTTCAGAATGTCCGCTAGGGATAATTAAAGTAACCTTTTAAAATATGTATGAAAACTTAGAAATGAGAAGACTAATATTCCCAAAATCTTTCAGAATTCATCATGCATTCCGCTGATCAGATCCTTGACTAAATGTTTTTCTAGTGTTTTATAATGGAAGGGGGCAAAACTCAAAAATTTAATCACCAGCGGACATCCTTAACGTAGAGACCAATCGGATAGTTTGACCTATATGTTCGCATACTTAGCAGAGCAACATATACATGTAACCATCGGCGTTTATTACTAAACATGCAGAGAGTTTATGATTCTAGTGGATTTACAATAAGCAAATATTCGAGACTAGAATAGAGTAGCTCTGCTTACATAGCAAATCTAATATGAAATAATTTGGAAAGGTTCCAATATCAAAGTCTTAGTATTTTATAGTAGTTCATATGTTGAGATTCGACATATATAGCGGTGAAATTAATCATACTTTGTACAGACAATATAGCTGAAGTAATCTAATTATTGTTCTGATTAAATATTTATTAATCACGTGGAAATTCTCGGTAATGAATTGCTCTGCTATCATATAGGTTTCCAATACGTATGGAGATTGGAAGAGAAAATATTTGGACAATATCCACAAAAGCTAGTAGTTATTTAGTTTGGAGCTCCACGGGAGACAACTCCAGCGAAATCTATAGAAATTCAAATATTGAGTTTCTACATGTATAATTGTGGGGTTAATTGTACTCGAAAGCATCATTAACAAATCAGCATATATACGTATCCTCAGCAAATTAATGTATAACAAATAGAGTGCAATATTGTAGAGATTTAGTCACTCACTCTACATGCCATATTAATAGCAGTGACATTTGAAATAATAATTATACATTTATACAATACATGGTCGGTAGTAAATTGGTTTTATGAGACTTTTGTATGATAATCGTTCGGTAATAATTCGCTCTGCCATCATATAGGTTTTCATTATGTTTGCAGTTCTAGAGAGAAAATATCATTTGAACATCATCAACATTTGGACATTGTCCATAAAAGCTAATAATTGTATAGTATGGAAGTTCACGGGAGACAACACCAACGAAATCTATAGTAATTCAGATGTTGAGCTTCTACACGTGTAGTAGTGGAGTTAGTTATACTCAGCATATAAAAACCACAAGGGAGAAAATATTATTTGGACAATGTCTACACAGGATACTTATTATACAATATAGAAGCACCCGAGAAACAGCAAAATCGATAGAAATTCACTCATTGCACATGCATGTTATAGTAGCAGGGACTTTTGAAACATATTTATACAATATACGATCGGTATAAATTACATGTAGCTCTCCTACACATATCATAGTCTTAATGGTTTTCTGAGACATGTGTACAAAAACTGCTTAGTAATAATTTGCTCAACCATCATGTAGGTTTTCAATATGTATACAAATCCGTTTATGTGCAGGTGAATTATGAATATGCTCGAGACTTTGTAATGAATTCCAATTAATTAATAGAGGTGTCCACCAAAGACAACTACATTTCAGATGTTGAGCTTCAAAATATACAGTGGCGCATTAAAACATATTCTAGAGCGCTATCAACATGTATATTATTTCCTTTTAGAGATTTTCGTTGTGCATCTATTGCATTCAGAATTAAAGTAGCCTACTCATTCACATGCATGCAGATTTGTTT
The DNA here is from genome assembly GCA_036873755.1 of Hanleya hanleyi. Lineage (NCBI taxonomy): Eukaryota > Metazoa > Mollusca > Polyplacophora > Lepidopleurida > Hanleyidae > Hanleya > Hanleya hanleyi. Next base: position 196,112 of record JAVTVY010055642.1, on the reverse strand, counting down.
ACTAAAATAAAATAGATTAATTAAGGAATAAAATTGATTTGGTTTAAATTATTTTACCTTGAATTCATGTATCAGTCCGATGGGCATTGGACAGAATACTGGGCATTGGACAGAGTACGTATCAATGGCTAAAGCGGTAACCTTACAAATAGACCATTCAACTGACAATGCTATCAATGTTACCACTGTGTTAGAAAATTAACAGTAATAAAGAGACGACACTCAGGCGGTACAGTAAAGTTCGGTCTAGCTCAGCTGGATATATTAAGATCTAGAAAAAGGCTCGTGTATTTGTGCGTCTTATGTAATAATTTTGATCATATAATCTGGACGAATCATGATGGCGAATGAAGTCCACGGGAGATAACTCAAACAAAATCTATAGTAATTCAGATGTTGAGATTCTACATGTATAGAGATGAAGTTAGTTATATTCAGCATATAAAATCTGCCCTTAACAAATCAGCATATAAACGTATCTCCAGCAGATCAATGTATAACAAATAGAGTGCAATACTGTAGAGTTTTAGTTTTAGAGTTCTAGTCACTCACTGTACATGTCATAGTGGCAGTGACATTTGAAACATATTAATATAATATAAGATAATTTGCTTTCCTATACAGATCACACTTTGTTTTTCTGAGACATTTGTAAGAAAGTTGCTTGTTAATTGTTTAGTGTGCCTATTGAATTTCAAAACTCTGTATCAGGAAACTTAACAATCCATCAGCAAAACTCAATATCACTCACTCATGGGAGTTGAAGTAAGTCCTTTACCTGGAGTTCCGCCATCACCGTTAACTGCAATGCGTGGTGCCGTTATCTTGTGGACTACTCTAGTTGGGTGCCTCCTGAGCTCATCCATAAGACTGGACATGGACCGAACAAATTTAATTTCTCCCTGAACAGTTTTGACAAAAATCTTGCCGTTGTGCGACCATCCCGATTCAACCAGACTATGAGCAGATGCTTCCTTTAACAACAATTGGTTTGTAGCAGTCAAGTCCTCCTTTATCACTATACCAGTGCCCTTGAGTACCCTGCGTTATTTGATAGCTGCATCCTTGTGTTTAACTGTCATAAATTTGACCATCACTCCTCTATTTCTAGAAGAGTCGAAATACCCTTGACGATGAGCGATGTCAATATCATTGGAGTGTATATCGAGCTTAAGCTTCCCATTGAGGATATCCAAAGCCTTACCGGTACAATCTTGTATGGTCTCGGTTCTACTATCTCCGTCTATTCCATATATCCTAATAGAGGTTTTCCTGGAGTATTGTTCGTTTTCATTGCATTTAATTTTCACAGCAGACAGTTCATTTTCTAACTTTTGCATCTCGTCATTATCATCTTCTCTCAGTCTACTGATTTCTGCCATATCTCGTTTCAGTACATCATTCTCACTTTCGAGTTCATAAACTCTACTTTCGAGCTGTTCTAGTTGGTGTGTCAGTTTAGTCATAATGGCTTCATTAGCTTTTGCTAGTTCGGTTTGCAGGTCGTCCTTTGTAACAACATTACCTATAAGAGTCATAATCCGGTCTAGTTGACTCTGGATGGCAGACATTTCAGATGAATGTGAAATTCACATGTGAAATGTGAATGCTTCAGTGGAGTTCGTATTGCCCTTTTCGCCACGAGTCTTCGATGCCTGAGGGGTGGAATTTGAGCTGGACTTGGCATTCGATTGCATTTTTAGCGATTTAGGATCCATACCGCCCTCTTCAAACGCACTATCAGAGCTGATTTTTTTCCGCTTGTCAGTGTTGCTAGATTTCGTTCTATTCCTGTACGGCATTTACAAGCAGTTCATAACAGCATATAATTCACACGCTGTGAACGGACTACGGTGTATGAATGAGAGACCTTATACAGCCTACTGCCTGAACTGGTCACCGGTCGAGGCGGGATACAATGAAGCGTGCGTAGCACTGACCTCCCCGTGCACGGACAATGGTCAAGGTGACCGGCTTACATGTACATGGTGAGCTTAGTTCACAGCATTACCTTGATACAAACACATTTGAAGTTTCACAAGTCGCCAGAAATATTATTCTAGATTGTAGAAACATCCCAGACTAGAATTCAGGTTGAAATGGGAGTAATAACAGAGTTATGATGTATATCTGTCCGACCAGATCTTACACCCCACCACCTGCCGCCGCCAGATGTCGGAGTACTGGGTGATGGGTCATCACTTTTTTTCTGACTGTACAGTATTGCATTGCAGACATGCACCTGATGGATATTACATACATGCAGTGTTGTACTTCAGACTCATTTATCCATGATTGGTATGTTCCTTTCAGACAGTGGAAATAATTTTCAGTCAAATTTCAATCACAATCATTGTACTAAATCCGAGATGTGTATTCCACAGTTTGTATTTAATTAATTTCTTTATTTATTTTTTATTAGAATTATTCAATACCGGTATGTGAATACACGTGTTCCAACGTAAGTCAAGTATAGTTCACACATACGGCTCGATTCGTGTGGCTACTGTTCTTGTCGCTACAGTGCTTCGAAAAATAAAGACTTCTCGGTCTTCATGATCTGCCACGGGAAGTACTTATAATATGCTCCAATTTACTTTCGACCTAATGTACCGCATTGCAGTGGTCTAATGGTTAGAGCGTCTGTCTCGTGAGCGGTAGGTACTGGGTTCAATCCAAGGCCGGGCCATAAAGACTTGAAAAACTTGCTGCTTCTTCGCTTACGCTCAGCATTAAGAGGATAGAACAAGGACTGGTTCGTTCGGTATCAGTATAATGTGACTGAGTGGGGTGTCATGTCTGCCTACGACAGGATATTTCAGTGTGACAGCACTATAAAATGGCAGCATTAGATCTGCTCTGTTATAAGTAGGTAAAATGAAAAAATTTCAAATAAAAACTTTCTCAGTATAACTGTGAACTTTATCCTTCCGCTAATTCCTAGTTATAACTGCGTATTTTCTCAGCCTCCTCGGAGTGTTATTATACTGGTAGTAGATGTTATAAATACATTTCATGTATCCATATGTATTGATTATACATTCCACCTGTGCAATTCGCCTAAAGCCGTAGATGAATACGTATATTCAACTTCGCCTCTTCACAAGTTTGAGGATCCAAGGGATACAACTCGGTGCGGCCATGAGGTTCATGTTGAACACCGAATTATCTCCCTTCGATACAACAGTAATTTGCAATCCATAGAAAGGCAGAACTTGTAGCTGTAACGTGTGCCGGCTCGGTTCATGAACGAGACAGCTGAGCTTAGTCTTGTTAATGGTAGCGTACAAGCTGTCAGGCCACGGTCCCTGCCGGTACTAGTTCTAGTCAGCTACAGATTCACTTCGGCTGGATCAAGAAAACAGGCGAGTGTAGAAAGACTCAAATAATATGACATAATATTCAGTTATAATCGGTTATACGTAATACCCCTGAAGATAAAAAATTGTCACTATTTTGTTATTTCATTATAGGTCCGCTATTTGGTCAAAAAAGGAAATCAAAATTCCAATAATAATTGGTTCAATTTTAGGCTTGAAAATTTTGTTCTTAAAGTAAGTTAAAAAGAATATGTTGGGTGGTTCGGTATCCCGCTGGTAAATGATTAATCTTTCACTCGGCTAATGACGGCACGAGTGTGTATTGTGCGCTAATTGACTGCAGAGAACGATCAGTCCAGTTGTCTGATATAGAGCCGTGACAAGTACCCAACCGTGACAGTTTGTTTAGACATCCGTCTTGCGGCGATCAGGACAGGTGTGGATATTTTTCAACCTTGAATGAATACTTTTTGTACAAACGATATCTGGATTAAGTAGGTTGGTGAGTAGATACTATATGACAGGTTGCAAAAGTATGTTGTAACAGAATTCAAGAGAAATGTTGAAATTATTCCTCCAAATGTATAGCCGGACGTTTTCTTTCCGATTTCTATTCATATTCATGCTACGCTTGATTATTACAATTTCGACATCGTAAACTATCCCTTTCTGGACAGTAATATTCCAGTGGGACCTGCATATGGCGTATACATATCACGCCTAGTAGCATTTGCTAGATCCTGTGTTAAATGTGACGATTTTAATCAACGTCACAAAACATTGTTGTAGAAACTTCTAAAACAGGGCTACACCACCAAACACCTCCACTCAAAGTTTCTCAAGTTTGGCGATACATATCGCATGCTGATAGCAAAATACGAGCGTAGCGTGCACGATCTATGGCGTTACGTTTCGTAACTTGTGTCTAATTCCGCTTAACCCGGGGCTAGAGGCCGTATGAACCCATGTACTTCCAATATCTTCATGGTACTCATATGAACAGGCACAATCAAAGCGTGACTGAGATACATCATTCTTCAGATGACGACTTTACAACGAATATTATGGATTAAGAATACTGATCAGCGATACGGATTTCATAATTTTGGAACATCATAATGTCTTGCCGGCATCATTGAAAACTGTTGACCGCTTCTCTCTTGCAGGAAACAAGCCTATGTTTATGTATACTATGATTGTCTTTTTGAATTTGGTGCTAATACTGTTATATGGAATATGGAATAGGTCTTTGGATTATGGACGCGGATATTCTCTAATGGACGACGGCTGAATTATGAATGACGGACCAGACGCTTGTAATGTGAAATTTGTCATGCCTTATGGTCTAATCAATGGCCTCTCAGTTTTATAAGTCGGCTTACTTTTTGAATTATTAAATGTAGAACGTTGTAAGATAATAGATTTTTTTTAAATTTATTTTAGCTAAATGTTATAAAAATTGAACTATGCTGACATTTAAAAAAACGAGACATTACTAGTTCTGGTTGTCTTTGATCAAGGTGTTCTATCAAATTTGTAACATGTTAAACAGTGTTCATGAAAATTCAATTGGAAAATGGACGCTATTGTTTTCATTTCATTTTTATAAATTTTGAATATTATTTTACACGGTAGTAGCAACAGTTATGTAAATTGCATAATTGAATTGCTCAGGACACACGCCTGCATAAAATATATATATTAATTTTGTTATATTGAATATTTATTGCCACAGAAGACAAATTATCAAGGGGTTTACAAAACTGCAGTATGTATCCTTAAATGTACAGGGTGATTGCGATGACAGAAGATGTAACTATGTAACGTTATTGAAAACAAGTGCCGTGTAAAGGTCGGCCTGGCTGCAGCGACTTTCCTCGAGGTAAATAAATTGTAGGGGCGCCCTGGTCTGAGGCCCTTTCTTTGCATGGAATGTCGCTGAAGCGGATAGTGATCGACGTCTTTCCCTCTCGCGTTGTTGGAGCGAGACTATGGATATAGCGGCTCTCTTCCCTGTAAGGTAGCTATATCGTCCACAGAGAGCGCTGTGGTTTCCCACCGTGGATATGCCCGTCTTCCTCTCACATGTACGTATTTTTTCAGAGATTGGTTTCTCTTCCCACCGTGGATATACCTGTCTTCACCTGGTTTGTACTTACCGACGATGCCAGCAGTTTCATGTGATTATTACCCCATGCTATAGGTTCGCCTGATAACCGTGAACTCGGCTGTCTTCTATCCAGCCGTAATCTGGCTTGCGAGGATTCCTCTCATCGGGATGTATCCGGCTAGATGGTGTGGTCAAATATCGTCTCTGGTAGCGAATCTGTAACAGTTTTGAGATGCTGCTTCGGTGGCGCTTATAGGCAACGTAAACGACCGACGAAAAAGACTTTCTTCGACAGACTTCCTTCAACGTCTCGGATGAAATCAAATTGCCCTGCTTCCCCTCACAAGTTGGTACCAGTTTTCTGTCGCCCGTTTCCCGGCTGAGAATGCTCTTCAGACAGGGTTATTCACCTCTACCGTGAACACTTTAGGTCTCTGAAACACACACTGGCTCGTGAGAGTCAGGTATGTACAGTTGGATGGCAGGTATTTCTAGTGTAGTGCTTCCTTGTATCAGCAGCCCTATATTATAACCCTTGACAATATCACAAGTCGCTCGTACGCAAACCCAGCATTCGCCGACAATACTGCTGCTCAATAACCTTCAATAATACCAAACTGAACTTCTGTGTTCCCTGTTTTTCATACAGGCACCGTCCACAGATTACACGTCCATGCATGCAGTACACTGTCTCTGTTAAACTACCCAATGATCTCTGTAGGTACAACTTTAACCGGTCCCATAGACTTCAGTCTTTAGCCCAATAGAAGAGAGCTGTTATTTCTATGCCGGATCTTCGCCTTTTATACACATCAGGCGTCATTCGTGTACTGTCATGTTGCCCGAATGATATATATCTCAAACTATATCTCCTGTAGTTTGCAGGAAACTAGCCTATGTGTATGTATACTATGATTGTCCTTTTGAATTTGGTGCTAAAACTGTTATATGGAATAGATCTTTGGATTATGGACGCGGATATTCTTTAATGCACGACGGCTGATTTATGAATGACGGACTAGACGCTTGTAATCACATTCGTTCAGCGCCATCTGCACAATTCAGGAACGATAACTCCACCATGGTCATAATTACAATACATATAAGGGAAGTGGGAAGAGGTGCCGACACACTGACAGAGCCACATGACTTCACAGTATAGTCTTCTGGTTAACCTATTCTAAAGCACATACCAAAACCGATGTCGGGGGAATTCTCGACTTCTGTTTTCACGGCTGATTATATCGCTGTCTACAGTTTCTGCGTCAGCGGGAATATTTTGTAGAATTCTCCATTGAAACCATCGAGTAATAGTAGTATTTTTGTTCAGCATTTGATTTTCGTTGACAACACTGTCGTTCTCTACTTTGGGCGGAGAGTCACGAGTCTGAACTGTTTTTGGATCCACAAGACTCATTTACTTTAGACTCCTGATCACGTAGCAAATTTTGCGGATTTTCGTCTATTTTATTCTTCTTGGTACGTGGACCAGGAATATCAATGGAATTATCAACATCTTCCTCGTCGCAGAGTGAAAATCTGTTTAAACTCGGGGATGTATTTCTCGTTTGCTCTAAGATTTTCTCTTATTTCCTTGACTAAGCCTAGAATTACCCTTGGAAGTCTTGCCATCTGGACCTACAATTGACCAAATGTTATCACCAACGCTTCGACTGACTGACTACAACGACAGACTTCTCCGTAACGGGATACCTTTTCCCTGTATTGGGTTGAATACCAGTTTCATATTGTGGAGCAGTCTGGTTAATTCTGTAAGTCCGACCTTCTGTTTTTTTCATAATTTATAGGTGTCTGTCTAGGTGTCTTATATTCTCGTGTTATGTGTCCTGCCTGACCACACATCAGACATTTACCCTTGAATGGACAATCCCGATACATGTGATTTTCTTCCCGGTAGGTGTAATAGGTTTTAACCTGACCTTTATACCAAACCGGAAGCCTATTCTCCAAGCATAAATGTAGAGGGAAGAGTGGTTTTGATGCCAGACATTAACACCTACTTCTAATCCCAGTTTTCAAATCCCTGTTATAAATGTCATTAACTTCACCATATTTTTCAAATATTCGTTCAATGTCGATGTTTGGAATATCAACAGGACATTTTATTTTGACAAGAGCTTTCGTGGGTTCAATCTCCTCAAAACGACCACACTGATCTTGCAAATCTATGATAGGGTTGGAGAGAAGGACATTTTTGCCCTGTTTATTTCGTTGTGTCACATTCGAAAGAGCCTTTGATACCTGCAATAATCCACGAAGGACCTTCGGTCCTGATCCCACAGACTCTTTTAAAGCACGATGAATATCAATCGGCTTAACAGCATTCAGTCCTAAAAGTGTTTTTGTCTCTCAGACATTTTGTTTGCCATAGCACTAGAGAGACAAAAAAAATAAAAAAAATAAAATAAGCCTCACAACAAAACTTCCACCAGGGAGCCTCATAAAAAATTTATTTGAAAAAAGAACAGTTGTAAACAGTTTTACAAATAGTCCATAAAGGAAGTAGCAAAGGTTTACAAATAATCTCCAAAGGGAGCCTCACACCTTGAGCGGACGTCAGGTGGCAATACAACAAAAGTTCGAACCCGGCAAAATGTCAGTTTGATTCACAGACAAAGAACTAGAAACTTGGTCAACTAGACCGCTGCCGTACAACACACCACGCTGTATTAAACACGTAAGGAGAATGGTTATCTTTTCAACGCAACCGGGCTGGCCAAGACAAAACAAAACTGCCGCAAACAGCGAAAATCTGACGAATCAACTCAAAATTTCATCATACACAGATTCCAAAAATGCTCAAGAAATATATTACACAAGAAATCTGGAATAACTCCAGCTTTAAACCCCAGAAATACTCAAAATCACAGAGACCAAATTGTATGTCTGACTACATGCGGAACCTCCCGTTACAGAGGTATCCCACTCGAGCTCCATATACATGTAGCATATATCCGTTCCATATTAGACGAAACAGCTTTGTTCCCGATATTCGTTCTGGACTTCGTGTATTATACTGTCGAGTTGGGCTTCTTGTGGATGGAGATTTGTTCGAGGGGAACATAGGGAAAGCTCTACCTGAAATAAGGCATATGTGTGCTCACATGTGTGACACATGAACTTCTACCATAGCATCAAGGACCCATGGGAAAAGCAAAATGCAACATCTTGAGACAGTTTCGGCCACCAAACGACCTGGGCTTGTACGAGGGCTAGATAGTTTCACGCAGGGTCGTGGGTGACGCTGGAAAAGTTATTCTCGTAACCATTTTAGACAGGTGTCTTCGGTTTCAGAAAATTCCGAAGACTTAGACGATGTCAAGACAGAGTCCACTTTTGCTGAATACGTTGCTCATTTATATTAGATCCATTTCTCCGAACCTAGGGATGGTCAGCAGCATTCAGGCAGGTGGACTAGCACAGTTCCATTAACGTCGAATTCTTTTGAATGAGGTAAAACGGGGTAACTTTGACACAACTTTATCTCCAAGCTGATTTCGAGACCAGAGCCACACTTTGTCAACACTGTCCACACTGGATACATTTGGACCTGTTCTAGTTATTAATGTGATAACCACAGATATTTATTGCATGTGAATTTGAAGAAGAAGAACATGTGTCAATGTTACCCATGGTGAATGCCCTGGGGTAACATTGACATGCATCATCAGAGTCACAGTAACCCAGCTGGGGTAACATTGACATGTTGAGCTGAAGTAACTTTGACATCATCATGGAAATCAGTGGAGAACGTGGTGTCAAAGTTACCTCAAATACACAAAATTACTGAAAATAGTGGCACCAAGAAAGAATTGAATGAAGCTACTATATATATGATTACTACTTCTAAAATAGTATATTTTACTATAAACTCAATACATTGCAGATTTTCACCAGAGAAGTTGTGTCGAACTTTTAACAGTTACACCAGTGCCAACTACATGTTAAGTGACCATCTTATGAAGAGTGTCACATGGCTGGCCCTCTACCCCCTGCTTCCTCAGCAGATAACAGCATCTTATATATGAAGGTGAGATAACGGTCTATGAGCTGTAACAACATGCTAATATAACTAAGACAAAAAGGTGTCAAAGTTGCCCCACTGTCAAAGTTACCCCGCGTTACCTTGTTTCCCAAACCAGAGGTGGTAATTTAACCTAACTTTGAGACATGTTGGCTCTCGACCGTCCCTTTATATGGTTGGCCATCCCTGCCAGAATTCGTCATTTACAGGATGCCTGTAAATAATATATACCATGGTATAAAATGCCAAGCCTGCCATAATTCGTATTTACAGGGTGTCTGTAAATGCCAAGCCTGCCATAATTCGTATTTACAGGATGCCTGTAATTATTTTGTACCATGGTATAAAATCGCCAAGCCTGTCACAATTCGTATTTACAGGATACCTGTAAATGCCAAGCCTGCCATAATTCGTATTTACAGGATGCCTGTAATTATTTTGTACCATGGTATAAAATCGCCAAGCCTGCCACAATTCGTATTTACAGGATACCTATAAATGCCAAGCCTGCCATAATTCGTATTTACAGGATGCCTGTATTTCATTTTAGCCGTAAGTCGTAAATTTACGCCTTCTTATCATTTCCACCAATGATATGCGCTTTTACAAATTTGGTGCCGGGTTTTACGCAACCTCCAAACAGGGCTATCTCCTCTCCTGTCAGTCGATCGACCCTGCCCTCAGTAAATTATACAGGGCGAAACATTCGCCCTGGCAGTCTCCGCACAGTGAGTCTTCACCACGCCATATAGCCTTTGTCGGGGATTAAAAGTGCGAGATTATCCGAACTGTTCGGTATGGCAACAACTTGAATTAACCAGAATGAATCAAGTGCAGCACATCTGTACTTAAATAACTGTTCGTCTCTTTACGAAAACATACATTTGGATTACATCAAGGCAATGGAGCCTAATATAGATTGAGAGATCACTCCGTTGCATCACTGGTCAAGATTTGGCCGCCGACAGTGATAAAACTAAGCCCCTTGATTATTTTATGACCGCTTATCTTACCACATGCACGGTAGGCTGACTGACCAGGCTTTCAGGGACTCCCGGCTAATTCCGCAATGTTCCGCGGTGGTATGAGCATGTTTTAGGGAGTTAAATCATGATGATGTAAATGTGTTAAAAAGGCGATTTTCGCTCGTGTGAGCACCCTAATCGAATGTCGGAATATGTAAAGCAGTCAGTCATCTCACCAATGTGTCCATTCATATTATCCGGAAGTCTCCGGAAAATATTTTATTTTACGAGAACAATTCACTCAGCTTGAATATATATGTTCATTCGTCCATATATCTGGATGTAGTGGACGGATTTCAATGTTTTTTGCACCAAAAGGCATTTTCCAAGCCTGATTTCCTGGCTACCATGATTTCCAACTAGAGCCATTATTTACAGATTGGTCGGTTTACGGTTGGTTGTAGTTTATCTCCGCCCAGATTACTGTAACCAGTGTTGAAAGATGGACCAGAGTTTTAAGACATCAAGTGCAGTGATTGCTGTCAGTGGCCAGACCTGAACACATAGGACAGGGTCACAGCAATGAAACCAGCAGTGTCAACAGATTAAGACCTCATTATCTAGCCTGCTTGCTTTGATATTTCTTTGAGCAGGGTTCTAAGCGGATTAAACACAGACGGTGGTAGATGAGACTGATAAGATGTTATTCCCCCTTCTTTTGTAGGCTCCATGATCAAGGCTAACGGTCGTTTGTTTGAAACAAATCAGCGATGCTTGCCTTGTCGGAATTAAGTGGTCCCGCACATTCACATCTGCAAAATTATATATCGTCGTATTTAGTATGTGGACTGTTTTTGGCTGGTAAAATTCAGGTTTTGTGAAATGATGTTTTAGTGCATGGCTATATGTAAATTGGCTGAGGGTAGGGTCGATCGACAGGCAGAAGGGAAGATGACCCTGTTTGGAGGTTGTTTAAAGCCCGGCACCAAATTTGTAAAAGCGTATATCATTGGTGGAAATAATAAGAAGGCGTAGATTTACGACTTACGGCTAAATGAATTACAGGCATCCTGTAAATACGAATTGTGGCAGGCTTGGCGATTTTATACCATGGTACAAAATAATTATAGGCATCCTGTAAATACGAATTATGGCAGGCTTGGCATTTACAGGTATCCTGTAAATACGAATTGTGGCAGGTTTGGCGATTTTATACCATGGTACAAAATAATTACAGGCATCCTGTAAATACGAATTATGGCAGGCTTGGCATTTACAGGCACCCTGTAAATACGAATTATGGCAGGCTTGGCATTTTATACCATGGTATATATTATTTACTGGCATCCTGTAAATGGCGAATTGTGGAAGGCCAAATATACCTTTAAACACAGACCCTAAGCACAGTTGTGACAATTCATGTTATGTCTCCGAACTAAACAAAGACATCAAACTAGGGATACACCAAGTACAAATCCAGTGCAGTTACATAATGCAATTACAACCATATAAACTGACGTTATGTAACTGTTTCTTACAAATAACCGTGTTCATATATGTTTTACGATACCTGAGCGTTAAGGTCTTGGAATGGAATATCGGCAATAGCTTCGTCAAATCAAACAACACTGGAAATCAGAAAAGATTCATGCTGTGAAATAGCTAAGATTCATAGCGTCTACCTTCCCTCGCCGCTATGCCGACGACAAATACATTTTCCTGGTGGTAACTCGAACATCTCCATGGCGCACGTATTATTACCTTTGCTCCATATTGGACCTTCATTAACTTGAGAAAATGGGCCGCCATGAATAAAAATACAGAAATGGCAGACTAAATGGCCATTCGTTGGTCGAAAATTAATTACAGACGTTAAAATTATCCCTAATCGAGCCTCAAAATCACCTGAAATCGAGGGTCAAGAAGATGGGCATTTCCGTCATAATAGACCCCGTGTATACAGGGGATGGTGATCACAACATCGATTATGGTATTTTTATTCATGGCGGCGCTTTTTCTCCAGCTAATGAAGGTCCAATAGGGCACAAAGGTAATAATAAGTGCGCCATGGAGATGTTCGAGTTACCAACAGGGAAATGTATTTGTCGTCGGCATAGCGGTGAGGGAAGGGAGACGCTATGAATCTTAGCTAGCTGTGAAATAAACCCATCAAAAAAGAAGGCATAGCTTGTAATACTTGTAACTTTTAATACAATCTCTTTGCAACAAAACATCGTCTATACAAAAACTTCGGAAGATGCTTTTAGGAAGTTCCTTTGGAATAATGATCTTTTTAAAACTGCGAACCGGCCTTTCATGTATAAACCCTAGTTGCAGAAAGGTATTAAGTTTGTGAATGACTTAACAAATTCAAAAATACAATTTATGAAATATGAAGAGTTCAAAGCTGTTAACAGTGTAGATATTAACTTCTTAGAATTTCTTGGTGTACTTGAAGTGGTGAAGAAGGCTTTGCGTAAGTTTGAGATAAAAGAGTTTACCAAGCCTCGGCAGGGTTTCAGTGAAAAAGAATGGAAACTATTTAACATCATTGCAGCTATAAAAGGCACTATCAACGACACTACGCTGAGATGGTTTCAATATAGAACAGTTAATGGAATCTTGACTACAAATATTTTTGCAAATAAAATTAACCCCGAGGTTAGTAGTTTATGCATCTTCTTGTGAACAGGACGGTCTTACACAGGGAGGTTCCCGGATGTAGTCAGACTGAGTGATTTGCACGTGCAATTTCGTCTCTGTTATTTTGAGTATTTTGTGGGTATTTTTTTTGTGTAGTATTTTTCGTGAACGTTTTTGGCACCTGCATGGTGAAATTTGGATTTGAATTGTCAGATTTTCGCTGTTCGCGGCGTTTTTTGTTTGTCTTGATCAGCCCATTTGTGTTCACCGAGATCACCGTTTTCCTTGTGTAGGTAGATGGCGCTCTATTGAATGTAACAGGGTCATACGGGGCTTTTGGGTCTTTGAAGGCACTGTTGATATATATAGCGCGGGCTATTTGTAAAACTGTTGACAGCTTATTATTTTCTTGTATGTTTGTTCGAATTAATCTTTTCTAGAGCTTCCTGGGTGGGAGTCTATAATTAATAATTATTTTCAGTGCTATGACGTTCAAACTGGTAGTTCATCATTTTCCTTTTGTAGGGAGATGGCGCTGTATTGAATATAACACTGTCATACGGGGCTTTTGGGTCTTCGGAGGCACTGTGTTAATATATAGCGCGGGTTATTCGTAAAAAAATTTGACAACTGTTATTATTTTATTGTTTCTTTGTTTGTTCGAGTTAATCTTTTCTGGAGCTCCATTGGTGGGAGTCTATAATTATTTGTTAGTGCTATGGCAAACAAACTGTTAAGAGAAGCCACTGAGCCTTAGACTTTTGGGACTGAATGCCGCTAAGCCGATTGATATTTGGCGTGCTTTAAAAGGGTCTGTCGGATCAGGGCCGAAAGTCATTGATGGATTAGCGCAGGTGACAAAGGATCTCTGGATTGTGACACTAATAAATGAACAGGACTCTCTAACGGTATCTTGGATTTTCAGTGCGGTCACATTGAGGAGCCCACGAAAGTACTTGTCAGAACAAAATGCCCTGTGGAGATACCACACACTGACAATAGCATTGGACAGAGTACGTATCAATGGCTAAAGCGGTAACCTTACAAATAGACCATTCAACTGACAATGCTATCAATGTTACCACTGTGTTAGAAAATTAACAGTAATAAAGAGACGACACTCAGGCGGTACAGTAAAGTTCGGTCTAGCTCAGCTGGATATATTAAGATCTAGAAAAAGGCTCGTGTATTTGTGCGTCTTATGTAATAATTTTGATCATATAATCTGGACGAATCATGATGGCGAATGAAGTCCACGGGAGATAACTCAAACAAAATCTATAGTAATTCAGATGTTGAGATTCTACATGTATAGAGGTGAAGTTAGTTATACTCAGCAAAAGGAATGCGCCCATAACAAATCAGCATATAAACGTATCTCCAGCAGATCAATGTATAACAAATAGAGTGCAATACTGTAGAGTTATAGTTTTAGAGTTCTAGTCACTCACTGTACATGTCATAGTGGCAGTGACATTTGAAACATATTTATATAATATATGATAATTTGCTTTCCTATACAGATCACACTTTGTTTTCTGAGACATTTGTAAGAAAGTTGCTTGTTAATTGTTTAGTGTGCCTATTGAATTTCAAAACTCTGTATCAGGAAACTTAACAATCCATCAGCAAAACTCAATATCACTCACTCATGGGAGTTGAAGTAAGTCCTTTACCTGGAGTTCCGCCATCACCGTTAACTGCAGTGCGTGGTGCCGTTATCTTGTGGACTACTCTAGTTGGGTGCCTCCTGAGCTCATCCATAAGACTGGACATGGACCGAACAAGTTTAATTTCTCCCTGAACAGTTTTGACAAAAATCTTGCCGTTGTGCGACCATCCCGATTCAACCAGACTATGAGCAGATGCTTCCTTTAACAACAATTGGTTTGTAGCAGTCAAGTCCTCCTTTATCACTATACCAGTGCCCTTGAGTACCCTGCGTTATTTGATAGCTGCATCCTTGTGTTTAACCGTCATAAATTTGACCATCACTCCTCTATTTCTAGAAGAGTGGAAATACCCTTGACGATGAGCGATGTCAATATCATTGGAGTGTATATCGAGCTTAAGCTTCCCATTGAGGATATCCAAAGCCTTACCGGTACAGTCTTGTATGGTCTCGGTTCTACTATCTCCGTCTATTCCATATATCCTAATAGAGGTTTTCCTGGAGTCCTGGAGTATTGTTCGTTTTCATTGCATTTAATTTTCACAGCAGACAGTTCATTTTGTAACTTTTGCATCTCGTCATTATCATCTTCTCTCAGTCTACTGATTTCTGCCATATCTCGTTTCAGTACATCATTCTCACTTTCGAGTTCATAAACTCTACTTTCGAGCTGTTCTAGTTGGTGTGTCATTTTAGTCATAATGGCTTCATTAGCTTTTGCTAGTTCGGTTTGCAGGTCGTCCTTTGTAACAACATTACCTATAAGAGTCATAATCCGGTCTAGTTGACCTGTAGCTTCAGTGGAGTTCGTATTGCCCTTTTCGCCACGAGTCTTCGATGCCTGAGGGGTGGAATTTGAGCTGGACTTGGCATTCGATTGCATTTTTAGCGATTTAGGATCCATACCGCCCTCTTCAAACGCACTATCAGAGCTGATTTTTTTCCGCTTGTCAGTGTTGCTAGATTTCGTTCTATTCCTGTACGGCATTTACAAGCAGTTCATAACAGCATATAATTCACACGCTGTGAACGGACTACGGTGTATGAATGAGAGACCTTATACAGCCTACTGCCTGAACTGGTCACCGGTCGAGGCGGGATACAATGAAGCGTGCGTAGCACTGACCTCCCCGTGCACGGACAATGGTCAAGGTGACCGGCTTACATGTACATGGTGAGCTTAGTTCACAGCATTACCTTGATACAAACACATTTGAAGTTTCACAAGTCGCCAGAAATATTATTCTAGATTGTAGAAACATCCCAGACTAGAATTCAGGTTGAAATGGGAGTAATAACAGAGTTATGATGTATATCTGTCCGACCAGATCTTACACCCCACCACCTGCCGCCGCCAGATGTCGGAGTACTGGGTGATGGGTCATCACTTTTTTTCTGACTGTACAGTATTGCATTGCAGACATGCACCTGATGGATATTACATACATATAGTGTTGTACTTCAGACTCATTTATCCATGATGGGTATGTTCCTTTCAGACAGTGGAAATAATTTTCAGTCAAATTTCAATCACAATCATTGTACTAAATCCGAGATGTGTATTCCACAGTTTGTATTTAATTAATTTCTTTATTTATTTTTTATTAGAATTATTCAATACCGGTATGTGAATACACGTGTTCCAACGTAAGTCAAGTATAGTTCACACATACGGCTCGATTCGTGTGGCTACTGTTCTTGTCGCTACAGTGCTTCGAAAAATAAAGACTTCTCGGTCTTCATGATCTGCCACGGGAAGTACTTATAATATGCTCCAATTTACTTTCGACCTAATGTACCGCATTGCAGTGGTCTAATGGTTAGAGCGTCTGTCTCGTGAGCGGTAGGTACTGGGTTCAATCCACGGCCGGGCCATAAAGACTTGAAAAACTTGTTGCTTCTTCGCTTACGCTCAGCATTAAGAGGATAGAACAAGGACTGGTTCGTTCGGTATCAGTATAATGTGACTGAGTGGGGTGTCATGTCTGCCTACGACAGGATATTTCAGTGTGACAGCACTATAAAATGGCAGCATTAGATCTGCTCTGTTATAAGTAGGTAAAATGAAAAAAATTTCAAATAAAAACTTTCTCACTATAACTTGTGAACTTTATCCTTCCGCTAATTCCTAGTTATAACTGCGTATTTTCTCAGCCTCCTCGGAGTGTTATTATACTGGTAGTAGATGTTATAAATACATTTCATGTATCCATATGTATTGATTATACATTCCACCTGTGCAATTCGCCTAAAGCCGTAGATGAATACGTTTATTCAACTTCGCCTCTTCACAAGTTTGAGGATCCAAGGGATACAACTCGGTGCGGCCATGAGGTTCATGTTGAACACAGAATTATCTCCCTTCGATACAACAGTAATTTGCAATCCATAGAAAGGCAGAACTTGTAGCTGTAACGTGTGCCGGCTCGGTTCATGAACGAGACAGCTGAGCTTAGTCTTGTTAATGGTAGCGTACAAGCTGTCAGGCCACCGTCCCTGCCGGTACTGATTCTAGTCAGCTACAGATTCACTTCGGCTGGATCAAGAAAACAGGCGAGTGTAGAAAGACTCAAATAATATGACATAATATTCAGTTATAATCGGTTATACGTAATACCCCTGAAGATAAAAATTTGTCACTATTTTGTTATTTCATTATGGGTCCGCTATTTGGTCAAAAAAGGAAATCAAAATTCCAATAATAATTGGTTCAATTTTAGGCTTGAAAATTTTGTTCTTAAAGTAAGTTAAAAAGAATATGTTGGGTGGTTCGGTATCCCGCTGGTAAATGATTAATCTTTCACGCGGCTGTGTATTGTGAGACGTTAATGACGGCACGAGTGTGTATTGTGCGCTAATTGACTGCAGGGAACGATCAGTCCAGTTGTCTGATATAGAGCCGTGACAAGTACCCAACCGTGACAGTTTGTTTAGACATCCGTCTTGCGGCGATCAGGACAGGTGTGGATATTTTTCAACCTTGAATGAATACTTTTTGTACAAACGATATCTGGATTAAGTAGGTTGGTGAGTAGATACTATATGACAGGTTGCAAAAGTATGTTGTAACAGAATTCAAGAGAAATGTTGAAATTATTCCTCCAAATGTATAGCCGGACGTTTTCTTTCCGATTTCTATTCATATTCATGCTACGCTTGATTATTACAATTTCGACATCGTAAACTATCCCTTTCTGGACAGTAATATTCCAGTGGGACCTGCATATGGCGTATACATATCACGCCTAGTAGCATTTGCTAGATCCTGTGTTAAATGTGACGATTTTAATCAACGTCACAAAACATTGTTGTAGAAACTTCTAAAACAGGGCTACACCACCAAACACCTCCACTCAAAGTTTCTCAAGTTTGGCGATACATATCGCATGCTGATAGCAAAATACGAGCGTAGCGTGCAAGATCTATGGCGTTACGTTTCGTAGCTTGTGTCTAATTCTGCTTAACCCGGGTCTAGAGGCCGTATGAACCCATGTACTTCCAATATCTTCATGGTACTCATATGAACAGGCACAATCAAAGCGTGACTGAGATACATCATTCTTCAGATGACGACTTTACAACGAATATTATGGATTAAGAATACTGATCAGCGATACGGATTTCATAATTTTGGAACATCATGATGTCTTGCCGGCATCATTGAAAACTGTTGACCGCTTCTCTCTTGCAGGAAACAAACCTATGTTTATGTATACTATGATTGTCTTTTTGAATTTGGTGCTAATACTGTTATATGGAATATGGAATAGGTCTTTGGATTATGGACGCGGATATTCTCTAATGGACGACGGCTGAATTATGAATGACGGACCAGACGCTTGTAATGTGAAATTTGTCATGCCTTATGGTCTAATCAATGGCCTCTCAGTTTTATAAGTCGGCTTACTTTTTGAATTATTAAATGTAGAACGTTGTAAGATAATAGATTTTTTTTAAATTTATTTTAGCTAAATGTTATAAAAATTGAACTATGCTGACATTTAAAAAAACGAGACATTACTAGTTCTGGTTGTCTTTGATCAAGGTGTTCTATCAAATTTGTAACATGTTAAACAGTGTTCATGAAAATTCAATTGGAAAATGGACGCTATTGTTTTCATTTCATTTTTATAAATTTTGAATATTATTTTACACGGTAGTAGCAACAGTTATGTAAATTGCATAATTGAATTGCTCAGGACACACGCCTGCATAAAATATATATATTAATTTTGTTATATTGAATATTTATTGCCACAGAAGACAAATTATCAAGGGGTTTACAAAACTGCAGTATGTATCCTTAAATGTACAGGGTGATTGCGATGACAGAAGATGTAACTATGTAACGTTATTGAAAACAAGTGCCGTGTAAAGGTCGGCCTGGCTGCTGCGACTTTCCTCGAGGTAAATAAATTGTAGGGGCGCCCTGGTCTGAGGCCCTTTCTTTGCATGGAATGTCGTTGAAGCGGATAGTGATCAACGTCTTTCGCTCTCGCGTTGTTGGAGCGAGACTATGGATATAGCGGCTCTCTTCTCTGTAAGGTAGCTATATCGTCCACAGAAAGCGCTGTGGTTTCCCACCGTGGATATGCCCGTCTTCCTCTCACATGTACGTATTTTTTCAGAGATTGGTTTCTCTTCCCACCGTGGATATACCTGTCTTCACCTGGTTTGTACTTACCGACGATGCCAGCAGTTTCATGTGATTATTACCCCATGCTATAGGTTCGCCTGATAACCGTGAACTCGGCTGTCTTCTATCCAGGCGTAATCTGGCTTGCGAGGATTCCTCTCATCGGGATGTATCCGGCTAGATGGTGTGGTCAAATATCGTCTCTGGTAGCGAATCTGTAACAGTTTTGAGATGCTGCTTCGGTGGCGCTTATAGGCAACGTAAACGGCCCAGTCTGAGGTACTCACGACGACCGACGAAAAAGACTTTCTTCGATAGACTTCCTTCAACGTCTCGGATGAAATCAAATTGCCCTGCTTCCCCTCACAGGTGAAAGACTTTCTTCGATAGACTTCCTTCAACGTCTCGGATGAAATCAAATTGCCCTGCTTCCCCTCACAGGTTGGTACCAGTTTTCTGTCGCCCGTTTCCCGGCTGAGAATGCTCTTCAGACAGGGTTATTCACCTCTACCGTGAACACTTTAGGTCTCTGAAACACACACTGGCTCGTGAGAGTCAGGTATGTACAGTTGGATGGCAGGTATTTCTAGTACAAGTATAGTGCTTCCTTGTATCAGCAGCCCTATATTATAACCCTTGACAATATCACCAGTCGCTCGTACGCAAACCCAGCATTCGCCGACAATACTGCTGCTCAATAACCTTCAATAATACCAAACTGAACTTCTGTGTTCCCTGTTTTTCATACAGGCACCGTCCACAGATTACACGTCCATGCATGCAGTACACTGTCTCTGTTAAACTACCCAATGATCTCTGTAGGTACAACTTTAACCGGTCCCATAGACTTCAGTCTTTAGCCCAATAGAAGAGAGCTGTTATTTCTATGCCGGATCTTCGCCTTTTATACACATCAGGCGTCATTCGTGTACTGTCATGTTGCCCGAATGATATATATCTCAAACTATATCTCCTGTAGTTTGCAGGAAACTAGCCTATGTTTATGTATACTATGATTGTCCTTTTGAATTTGGTGCTAAAACTGTTATATGGAATAGATCTTTGGATTATGGACGCGGATATTCTTTAATGCACGACGGCTGAATTATGAATGACGGACTAGACGCTTGTAATCACATTCGTTCAGCGCCATCTGCACAATTCAGGAACGATAACTCCACCATCGTCATAATTACAATACATATAAGGGAAGTGGGAAGAGGTGCCGACACACTGACAGAGCCACATGACTTCACAGTATAGTCTTCTGGTTAACCTATTCTAAAGCACATACCAAAACCGATGTCGGGGGAATTCTCGACTTCTGTTTTCACGGCTGATTATATCGCTGTCTACAGTTTCTGCGTCAGCGGGAATATTTTGTAGAATTCTCCATTGAAACCATCGAGTAATAGTAGTATTTTTGTTCAGCATTTGATTTTCGTTGACAACACTGTCGTTCTCTACTTTGGGCGGAGAGTCACGAGTCTGAACTGTTTTTGGATCCACAAGACTCATTTACTTTAGACTCCTGATCACGTAGCAAATTTTGCGGATTTTCGTCTATTTTATTCTTCTTGGTACGTGGACCAGGAATATCAATGGAATTATCAACATCTTCCTCGTCACAGAGTGAAAATCTGTTTAAACTCGGGGATGTATTTCTCGTTTGCTCTAAGATTTTCTCTTATTTCCTTGACTAAGCCTAGAGTTACCCTTGGAAGTCTTGCCATCTGGACCTACAATTGACCAAATGTTATCACCAACGCTTCGACTGACTGACTACAACGACAGACTTCTCCGTAACGGGATACCTTTTCCCTGTATTGGGTTGAATACCAGTTTCATATTGTGGAGCAGTCTGGTTAATTCTGTAAGTCCGACCTTCTGTTTTTTCATAATTTATAGGTGTCTGTCTAGGTGTCTTATATTCTCGTGTTATGTGTCCTGCCTGACCACACATCAGACATTTACCCTTGAATGGACAATCCCGATACATGTGATTTTCTTCCCGGTAGGTGTAGGTGGAAGCCTATTCTCCAAGCATAAATGTAGAGGGAAGAGTGGTTTTGATGCCAGACATTAACACCTACTTCTAATCCCAGTTTTCAAATCCCTGTTATAAATGTCATGAACTTCACCATATTTCTCAAATATTCGTTCAATGTCGATGTTTGGAATATCAACAGGACATTTTATTTTGACAAGAGCTTTCGTGGGTTCAATCTCCTCAAAACGACCACACTGATCTTGCAAATCTATGATAGGGTTGGAGAGAAGGACATTTTTGGCCTGTTTATTTCGTTGTGTCACATTCGAAAGAGCCTTTGATACCTGCAATAATCCACGAAGGACCTTCGGTCCTGATCCCACAGACTCTTTTAAAGCACGATGAATATCAATCGGCTTAACAGCATTCAGTTCTAAAAGTTTTTTTGTCTCTCAGACATTTTGTTTGCCATAGCGCTAGAGAGACAAAAAAAATAAAAACAATAAAATAAGCCTCACAACAAAACTTCCACCAGGGAGCCTCATACAAAATTTATTTGAAAAAAGAACAGTTGTAAACAGTTTTACAAATAGTCCATAAAGGAAGTAGCAAAGGTTTACAAATAATCTCCAAAGGGAGCCTCACACCTTGAGCGGACGTCAGGTGGCAATACAACAAAAGTTCGAACCCGGCAAAATGTCAGTTTGATTCACAGACAAAGAACTAGAAACTTGGTCAACTAGACCGCTGCCGTACAACACACCACGCTGTATTAAACACGTAAGGAGAATGGTTATCTTTTCAACGCAACCGGGCTGGCCAAGACAAAACAAAACTGCCGCAAACAGCGAAAATCTGACGAATCAACTCAAAATTTCATCATACACAGATTCCAAAAATGCTCAAGAAATATATTACACAAGAAATCTGGAATAACTCCAGCTTTAAACCCCAGAAATACTCAAAATCACAGAGACCAAATTGTATGTCTGACTACATCCGGGAACCTCCCGTTACAGAGGTATCCCACTCGAGCTCCATATACATGTAGCATATATCCGTTCCATATTAGACGAAACAGCTTTGTTCCCGATATTCGTTCTGGACTTCGTGTATTATACTGTCGAGTTGGGCTTCTTGTGGATGGAGATTTGTTCGAGGGGAACATAGGGAAAGCTCTACCTGAAATAAGGCATATGTGTGCTCACATGTGTGACACATGAACTTCTACCATAGCATCAAGGACCCATGGGAAAAGCAAAATGCAACATCTTGAGACAGTTTCGGCCACCAAACGACCTGGGCTTGTACGAGGGCTAGATAGTTTCACGCAGGGTCGTGGGTGACGCTGGAAAAGTTATTCTCGTAACCATTTTAGACAGGTGTCTTCGGTTTCAGAAAATTCCGAAGACTTAGACGATGTCAAGACAGAGTCCACTTTTGCTGAATACGTTGCTCATTTATATTAGATCCATTTCTCCGAACCTAGGGATGGTCAGCAGCATTCAGGCAGGTGGACTAGCACAGTTCCATTAACGTCGAATTCTTTTGAATGAGGTAAAACGGGGTAACTTTGACACAACTTTATCTCCAAGCTGATTTCGAGACCAGAGCCACACTTTGTCAACACTGTCCACACTGGATACATTTGGACCTGTTCTAATTATTAATGTGATAACCACAGATATTTATTGCATGTGAATTTGAAGAAGAAGAACATGTGTCAATGTTACCCATGGTGAATGCCCTGGGGTAACATTGACATGCATCATCAGAGTCACAGTAACCCAGCTGGGGTAACATTGACATGTTGAGCTGAAGTAACTTTGACATCATCATGGGAATCAGTGGAGAACGTGGTGTCAAAGTTACCTCAAATACACAAAATTACTGAAAATAGTGGCAACAAGAAAGAATTGAATGAAGCTACTATATATATGATTACTACTTCTAAAATAGTATATTTTACTATAAACTCAATACATTGCAGATTTTCACCAGAGAAGTTGTGTCGAACTTTTAACAGTTACACCAGTGCCAACTACATGTTAAGTGACCATCTTATGAAGAGTGTCACATGGCTGGCCCTCTACCCCCTGCTTCCTCAGCAGATAACAGCATCTTATATATGAAGGTGAGATAACGGTCTATGAGCTGTAACAACATGCTAATATAACTAAGACAAAAAGGTGTCAAAGTTGCCCCACTGTCAAAGTTACCCCGCGTTACCTTGTTTCCCAAAACAGAGGTGGTAATTTAACCTAACTTTGAGACATGTTGGCTCTTGACCGTCCCTTTATATGGTTGGCCATCCCTGCCAGAATTCGTCATTTACAGGATGCCTGTAAATAATATATACCATGGTATAAAATGCCAAGCCTGCCATAATTCGTATTTACAGGGTGTCTGTAAATGCCAAGCCCGCCATAATTCGTATTTACAGGATGCCTGTAATTATTTTGTACCATGGTATAAAATCGCCAAGCCTGTCACAATTCGTATTTACAGGATACCTGTAAATGCCAAGCCTGCCATAATTCGTATTTACAGGATGCCTGTAATTATTTTGTACCATGGTATAAAATCGCCAAGCCTGCCACAATTCGTATTTACAGGATACCTATAAATGCCAAGCCTGCCATAATTCGTATTTACAGGATGCCTGTATTTCATTTTAGCCGTAAGTCGTAAATTTACGCCTTCTTATCATTTCCACCAATGATATGCGCTTTTACAAATTTGGTGCCGGGTTTTACGCAACCTCCAAACAGGGCTATCTCCTCTCCTGTCAGTCGATCGACCCTGCCCTCAGTAAATTATACAGGGCGAAACATTCGCCCTGGCAGTCTCCGCACAGTGAGTCTTCACCACGCCATATAGCCTTTGTCGGGGATTAAAAGTGCGAGATTATCCGAACTGTTCGGTATGGCAACAACTTGAATTAACCAGAATGAATCAAGTGCAGCACATCTGTACTTAAATAACTGTTCGTCTCTTTACGAAAACATACATTTGGATTACATCAAGGCAATGGAGCCTAATATAGATTGAGAGATCACTCCGTTGCATCACTGGTCAAGATTTGGCCGCCGACAGTGATAAAACTAAGCCCCTTGATTATTTTATGACCGCTTATCTTACCACATGCACGGTAGGCTGACTGACCAGGCTTTCAGGGACTCCCGGCTAATTCCGCAATGTTCCGCGGTGGTATGAGCATGTTTTAGGGAGTTAAATCATGATAATGTAAATGTGTTAAAAAGGCGATTTTCGCTCGTGTGAGCACCCTAATCGAATGTCGGAATATGTAAAGCAGTCAGTCATCTCACCAATGTGTCCATTCATATTATCCGAAAGTCTCCGGAAAATATTTTATTTTACGAGAACAATTCACTCAGCTTGAATATATATGTTCATTCGTCCATATATCTGGATGTAGTGGACGGATTTCAATGTTTTTTGCACCAAAAGGCATTTTCCAAGCCTGATTTCCTGGCTACCATGATTTCCAACTAGAGCCATTATTTACAGATTGGTCGGTTTACGGTTGGTTGTAGTTTATCTCCGCCCAGATTACTGTAACCAGTGTTGAAAGATGGACCAGAGTTTTAAGACATCAAGTGCAGTGATTGCTGTCAGTGGCCAGACCTGAACACATAGGACAGGGTCACAGCAATGAAACCAGCAGTGTCAACAGATTAAGACCTCATTATCTAGCCTGCTTGCTTTGATATTTCTTTGAGCAGGGTTCTAAGCGGATTAAACACAGACGGTGGTAGATGAGACTGATAAGATGTTATTCCCCCTTCTTTTGTAGTCTCCATGATCAAGGCTAACGGTCGTTTGTTTGAAACAAATCAGCGATGCTTGCCTTGTCGGAATTAAGTGGTCCCGCACATTCACATCTGCAAAATTATATATCGTCGTATTTAGTATGTGGACTGTTTTTGGCTGGTAAAATTCAGGTTTTGTGAAATGATGTTTTAGTGCATGGCTATATGTAAATTTGCTGAGGGTAGGGTCGATCGACAGGCAGAAGGGAAGATGACCCTGTTTGGAGGTTGTTTAAAGCCCGGCACCAAATTTGTAAAAGCGTATATCATTGGTGGAAATAATAAGAAGGCGTAGATTTACGACTTACGGCTAAATGAATTACAGGCATCCTGTAAATACGAATTGTGGCAGGCTTGGCGATTTTATACCATGGTACAAAATAATTATAGGCATCCTGTAAATACGAATTATGGCAGGCTTGGCATTTACAGGTATCCTGTAAATACGAATTGTGGCAGGTTTGGCGATTTTATACCATGGTACAAAATAATTACAGGCATCCTGTAAATACGAATTATGGCAGGCTTGGCATTTACAGGCACCCTATAAATACGAATTATGGCAGGCTTGGCATTTTATACCATGGTATATATTATTTACAGGCATCCTGTAAATGGCGAATTGTGGAAGGCCAAACATACCTTTAAACACAGACCCTATATGAATGTGTTTACACTCTGCCCATTGTGACCCAACAAACCCTAAGCACAGTTGTGACAATTCATTTTATGTCTCCGAACTAAACAAAGACATCAAACTAGGGATACACCAAGTACAAATCCAGTGCAGTTACATAATGCAATTACAACCATATAAACTGACGTTATGTAACTGTTTCTTACAAATAACCGTGTTCATATATGTTTTACGATACCTGAGCGTTAAGGTCTTGGAATGGAATATCGGCAATAGCTTCGTCAAATCAAACAACACTGGAAATCAGAAAAGATTCATGCTGTGAAATAGCTAAGATTCATAGCGTCTACCTTCCCTCACCGCTATGCCGACGACAAATACATTTTCCTGGTGGTAACTCGAACATCTCCATGGCGCACGTATTATTACCTTTGCTCCATATTGGACCTTCATTAACTTGAGAAAATGGGCCGCCATGAATAAAAATACAGAAATGGCAGACTAAATGGCCATTCGTTGGTCGAAAATTAATTACAGACGTTAAAATTATCCCTAATCGAGCCTCAAAATCACCTGAAATCGAGGGTCAAGAAGATGGGCATTTCCGTCATAATAGACCCCGTGTATACAGGGGATGGTGATCACAACATCGATTATGGTATTTTTATTCATGGCGGCCATTTTTCTCCAGCTAATGAAGGTCCAATAGGGCACAAAGGTAATAATAAGTGCGCCATGGAGATGTTCGAGTTACCAACAGGGAAATGTATTTGTCGTCGGCATAGCGGTGAGGGAAGGGAGACGCTATGAATCTTAGCTAGCTGTGAAATAAACCCATCAAAAGAGAAGGCATAGCTTGTAATACTTGTAACTTTTAATACAATCTCTTTGCAACAAAACATCGTCTATACAAAAACTTCGGAAGATGCTTTTAGGAAGTTCCTTTGGAATAATGATCTTTTTAAAACTGCGAACCGGCCTTTCATGTATAAACCTAGCTACAACATGTAACCTAGTGATGACGTTTATATATTGACCTTATATTGTCACTAGGTTACAAACCGCTCCATACCACATTTGTCTTTTATTTTCCGTATGGTATAAAGAATCAAGTTACGGCCACATACCTATCATTTCTTGGTAGATGGTATCATTTCGAATAGCGGTGACACACTGCCCGCAAAATCCGCTGCCGATTTCATCGCATTTCAGCCAGTTTTTCCAGTAGCTCCCGCTTCGATCTGCAATTTGTCTTCCATGTTTCTTTTCGAAATGAACTGCGCATGCGCCAATGCCGTGACCTTTGTAAAACCGGAAATACGCGCTACAACACTATATGTATGAGATAAACACGTGGTAGCAGACGATTTTTAACATACGACAACTCACCATGCAGATAAGCCGTACAAATGTTCACTGCGAAAATTGGGCCTTCAAACTTTGCAAACGGGAAGTCAGCAGAGTTAGGTTAAAATGTAATCCAGCTATTCAACATTTAAAACAACAGCAGTAAAATCCAAAATGTCTACCGTGGGATTTATCTTCCATACACAAATCCATATGCCCAAGACCTTATAGTCACCACCACAACCTACATCACAGCCCATGATTTATATCTTAAATACATCAATTTTATTTTTAGCGAGTAGAACTCAATTCCACGAGTATAATGAGCATCCCAATTACCGAAGAGTCCATTACTGCATTCAGCTGGTCGAAAGTGGTGAAAGAGATGGAGAAATTTCCAGCAATAAACTCAACAATAAAGAGTTTACTTCCTGACGCAAAGCATCTCCCTTCAAAATTCCTTGGACCGATGAAAAGCGGTATTTATTTACCTATCAGGAACGATGCCAACAAGCGTGGTGCATTGCTTTGGCAAGTGCAAGGTTTTGATTATCTCAGTAACCATTGGCTGTGTCAGTGTTGCAGTGAGTGCAAGAACTGGAGTTTTCGGCATCAGACTGCGCAGACTTGAAACCCTCTGGTAATCTTTTCTGAAAGACTCACCCCTGGGAATAAAAATTGTACATATCAGTGTGTAACCTTACAATAGTCTAGCAGTTTAATGAATGTCTGATTGAGTTAATGTGTGTTATCTATGGTCTGGACATTGTTGTACAGGCGTTGGAGTATATGTAGTTCGCGGAGCTCTCTCGTCCAACGTTCTCTAATTTGATTTAGCTAGTGAAAAACAAACACAGGTTTTCCTGCCTTGTTCTGTAATATTAAAAGGTTGTGTATAGGTCACAGGCTGAATGTACAAGTGAACGAGTTGTGACGCACCAGATTAGTATTGTTTCCATGCTTCTTTTTTTGCATATTTTTTTTATTAAGAATGAATGCATTGTTGAACTGTTGTCCTCACCATCGTGTCAAACAATGGACTTCGTCCAGAGCCAAGAGGCAGATTCTACGTCTTAAGTTATGAACCATTTCCCACCAGATGTCAATCAAGATGGCTTCTGGTGAGGAAAAAACCAAACTGAATGTTCCTGATCGGATTCCTGAAAATAAAAAAAAATGTTACCACAAGAGAAATTTATCAGTTTGATGCGTGTGATATATGAAAATGTAGTAATCGAATAGAGAATACATATATTGACTTTATTCAGTAAACAGTAAACTGAATAAAGTCAGTATATGTATTCTCTATACTTATACATATTCTCTACATATTTAAAATGGTGTCATCTTGTTCAAATGCAAGGGCGGCGGAAGGAAAGCGACTTTCAGAGAAGAACCGAATTGTTCTTACAACCTATAATTATCAAATATAGTGATAATATGTGGTCCCCTCGAATAACGAACTGCGAACTGCGAACCGCGGTCTAACTTTACGAACGTTGTTATGTATATGCCAGAAATCGGGCAGCTGACAGATTGATCATAAATATGACCATGCATAAGTTAAGCATCGAGAGAGGATTTGCCGTTTTGTTTGCCTAAAATCGACCAGAACGCGTCACCGTCTTGAAATACAGAGCTTCCGGGGCCTATAGGCGGCCGCTGGACCCTCGCCTAAAGTGTTATTATAATCCACGTCTACGACCGTCGATCTTAAAAAGCAAAATGTAAAATAGGTTGAGTGATCGACCAGAGACCTGTGAGTTTATAGCCACTGTTTCAACTTAGAAATATAGGCCATAAATATGACCATGAACAAACATGATACATGTATATCATAAAAACGTTGATAATCGAGAGGTGATTTGCCCTTGTATATGCCTAAATTCGAACAGAACGCGTCTACAGCTATCTAGGACCCCAGAGCTTCCGAGGCCTAGGCGGCCCCTGGACCCCCAAGAGCTTGATCGTCTAGCCACCTTCGATCGTGGAACTTGAGATAAAATCTAAAATAGCGTAATTGAGTGATTGGTCGAATCACTGTTCAAGGTAGCAAATACAAAGATTATGAACATGATCATGCACAAACAAAATAAATCATCAAAACGGAGTTAATGATCGAGAGAGGATTTGCTCTTTTATATGCCTAAAATCGGCTAGAACGCATCTACAACCGTCCAGGACCCCAGGGCTTCCAGGGCTTGGGCGGGCCCTGGTCCCTCGCTAAAAGTGTTATTATAGTCGACCCCCCCACCACCACACACACACACGCTAGTCACAAAGTATCTTTCACTATGATTTAAACTATTTTCAAAAATATCCATCAATACAGGTCTATATTCACTACAGGTACTTAAATTTTACCTTCAACCACCTGTGTATCCATTTCGCCTAAATGGCTGATGACAGCACAGCTTATTCCAACGCTTGTCCAGCGATTCAGCTGATCAAACATTAAACTTCTCAGCGGGAATATCACTAGTGCTATGTGCTTTTCTTTGTCTGGGTGAAGCTTTGAAAACAATAAGAAACCTGTTTATAGACAATGTTTTGGATACAAACTAGCTAATATTTGCAAAATATCTTAAATTATAGCCCATGTTTTGGATACGAACAAGCTAAATATAGCAGCTTCACATATTTTCTTACAAACGTAAAATAAAATTCTGTAGAAATCTTGAGCGAGCTTGTTTTAGGTTACCTGGTCCATGATGTATGGGATGAGACACTCACTCTTCCCATATCCAGTTGGCAGGATCCCTATTACGTTTTCCCTGAGGAGAATGTGTTTTATGATGTTAATTTGTTCATCTCTAAGTGCGTAGGGCAAGATCTTGCCCACAATTTCACCTAATTCCGTCATCGCAACAAATAACTTAACTTTGACAAGTTAAAAATCGTCTGCTACCACGTGTTTGTAGTGTTGTAGCGCGTATTTCCGGTTTTACAAAGGTCACGGCATTGGCGCATGCGCAGTTCATTTCGAAAAGAAACATGGAAGACAAATTGCTGGAAAAACTGGCTGAAATGCGATGAAATCGGCAGCGGATTTTGCGGGCAGTGTGTCACCGCTATTCGAAATGATACCATCTACCAAGAAATGATAGGTATGTGGCCGTAACTTGATTCTTTATACCATACGGAAAATAAAAGACAAATGTGGTATGGAGCGGTTTGTAACCTAGTGACAATATAAGGTCAATATATAAACGTCATCACTAGGTTACATGTTGTAGCTAGTATAAACCCTAGTTGCAGAAAGGTATTAAGTTTGTGAATGACTTAACAAATTCAAAAATACAATTTATGAAATATGAAGAGTTCAAAGCTGTTAACAGTGTAGATATTAACTTCTTAGAATTTCTTGGTGTACTTGAAGTGGTGAAGAAGGCTTTGCGTAAGTTTGAGATAAAAGAGTTTACCAAGCCTCGGCAGGCTTTCAGTGAAAAAGAATGGAAACTATTTAACATCATTGCAGCTATAAAAGGCACTATCAACGACACTACGCTGAGATGGTTTCAATATAGAACAGTTAATGGAATCTTGACTACAAATATTTTTGCAAATAAAATTAACCCCGAGGTTAGTAGTTTATGCATCTTCTTGTGAACAGGACGGTCTTACACAGGGAGGTTCCCGGATGTAGTCAGACTGAGTGATTTGCACGTGCAATTTCGTCTCTGTTATTTTGAGTATTTTGTGGGTATTTTTTTTGTGTAGTATTTTTCGTGAACGTTTTTGGCACCTGCATGGTGAAATTTGGATTTGAATTGTCAGATTTTCGCTGTTCGCGGCGTTTTTTGTTTGTCTTGATCAGCCCATTTGTGTTCACCGAGATCACCGTTTTCCTTGTGTAGGTAGATGGCGCTCTATTGAATGTAACAGGGTCATACGGGGCTTTTGGGTCTTTGAAGGCACTGTTGATATATATAGCGCGGGCTATTTGTAAAACTGTTGACAGCTTATTATTTTCTTGTATGTTTGTTCGAATTAATCTTTTCTAGAGCTTCCTGGGTGGGAGTCTATAATTAATAATTATTTTCAGTGCTATGACGTTCAAACTGGTAGTTCATCATTTTCCTTTTGTAGGGAGATGGCGCTGTATTGAATATAACACTGTCATACGGGGCTTTTGGGTCTTCGGAGGCACTGTGTTAATATATAGCGCGGGTTATTCGTAAAAAAATTTGACAACTGTTATTATTTTATTGTTTCTTTGTTTGTTCGAGTTAATCTTTTCTGGAGCTCCATTGGTGGGAGTCTATAATTATTTGTTAGTGCTATGGCAAACAAACTGTTAAGAGAAGCCACTGAGCCTTAGACTTTTGGGACTGAATGCCGCTAAGCCGATTGATATTTGGCGTGCTTTAAAAGGGTCTGTCGGATCAGGGCCGAAAGTCATTGATGGATTAGCGCAGGTGACAAAGGATCTCTGGATTGTGACACTAATAAATGAACAGGACTCTCAAACGGTATCTTGGATTTTCAGTGCGGTCACATTGAGGAGCCCACGAAAGTACTTGTCAGAACAAAATGCCCTGTGGAGATACCACACACTGACAATAGCACGAAAACATCGGCTAAGGAGTCTAAATTTTTTTTGGTTGTTGTTCCTGACCCCTTAGCACGAATCACTTTGAACTTTGATAATCAACTAATGACTCATTCCGTTAGACGAAATCTCCTTTCAAACTCTACCCTTATGAAAATTTACCATAAACTATAGATTACCATCGATTTTGTGTTACTTTTGCGGATTTACTACAGCTGAAATTCTATAGCTTACTACAAATTTACTATAGCTTACTATAAATTAACTATAGCTTACTATAAATTAACTATAGCTTACTATAAATTTACTATAGCTTACTATAAATTTACTATAAATTAACTATAGCTTACTACAAATTAACTATAGCTCACTATAAATTAACTATAGCTTACTATAACTATAGCTTACTATAAATTAACTATAGATTACTATAACTATAGCTATCTATAGAATTTTATAGTATCTATAGCTTCATTAATTTCTATAGAAAACTACAGCGTTATAGATTTTGATAGAAAGCTATACATATAGCACTATAGATTTTGATAGAAATCAAGGGTGTTGTAGAATAGTAGAAAACTATAGATTTTGATTGAAAACTATAGATGTATAGCTTCACTCTGGGCTTCGGACTGGGTATTTATATTACATCCTCAATACTGAACAACATTGTAGCATAATCTATTTCAGAGAATGACAATGCTCTGATAACACAATGAAAATAACACAAAATAATTTCTTATATAATAATTCTTTATTCTAAAAAAAACTGCCAGCACACCATACAACATAATAGAAAGTACTGAGTTAATGTCCCAAAAAAATCACCACTTTGTTAACGTAAACAAAATTACTTATTGGTTTGCTACGATGAGTTGTTCAGCTTTAGTCGAATAACTGGAAGGAGAAAAGAAAGAAAGAAAGAATGTAGAGTTGGCAAATTATTTAGTATATGTTTCAAAGGGACATTACTGCAAGTCTGAACTTGTTGACAACTGCATTCGATTACAGTTAATTGAATTTAATTAAGTTATTATGAAGGAAACCATATTATGATTACTACTGTGTTCTTGTGATGGGTAAGAAATACTTACCAATATGAAATGAATGTCTTCTTTCTCCAATGCTGGCTTCACTGTATCATCTTTCGTCTTGCTGGACTTCATCAGACAAGGAGTGGGAAGCCATATATTCCAGAGATGTACATTCCAGACATCATGTCATTGACAAACTTCTGTGCCGAAGTTCTGGTGCATCTATTCACGACCATGTGAGAAAGTGGCTGCAAAGAAATTTTGAGGTTAAATGTCGTATCTCACAAAATTTTAGAAAACTAAGAAGATGCATTTAGGCTTCTGACTAGTTTTAACAATCTTGATAAAATCTCAAAATATGGGTAGTAATACAATTAATACAGGCAAGCAAGACTCAGAAATGTTCAATTCTCTTAATTAATACAGATAATTAATTTCAAACAGTGACAGCAATAATTTACTTACCGTAGCTGTGGGTACATCTCGGCATCACTTAAATCCTCGGATGATCCAGTTGATGGATCTGGTGATGAGGGTTATGGCATATGATGTGGCAAGGGTTCGGATGTTGATGGTGTCGGCAGCTGACGTGGTTCTGCTGGGCGAGTGTATGCCTGGCGTTATGCCACCTCCTTCATTGTCTTCACCGAGGTGTTGATGTCATCAAGTACAGATGACAGGTCTGTGAAATAAAAGATACAAAATGTGTACTGACAATTGGATTGATAATATTCAGTCAGAATGTTGATAGTCATAAATTGCAGAATCTTGTTGACAAAGGATCAACAATGTTTTAAAACTTTCAAATCTCATTAAATTATTATTTACTAAGATGAATTGCATTAAATGATTATTTACAAGTGATCGCTTGTTAACCATTAAAATTCAGTGTCATTTAATATGCATTTTACTGGTTAGCAAACTTGAAAAAATTCAAATTTAAAATCTTACCAGTAAGTGCAGATAATGCGACTTTCAAAGACCTGTTTTCTGACTTCAGAGACTGGTTCTCCGCTCTCAGCTCTTCAACTTCTTTTTGCAGAGCCCTCAGGTCTGCTCGGCTACTAGAATCCTACGAAGAAGAAGAAAACCAAAATCAATAGGCCCCACACCCACATATTTTGTCCACATCGAGAGAAATTTGGATTAATATTATTAGAAATTATTTAGTTATCTAAAAGGGATCAGTAAAATAGATGAGACAATTAATGAGCAATGTTCTCAATAGTCAAAATAATGAATTATTTGATAATAGCCTAGGGATTTAGCTGAATAGTCCTGATAGTTGAATTTATAGTTACTTCATCTGACACGTCTTGAACAGGTGCCACTGGAAATTTTCCTTGCCGCTGTTTTTTTAACTTCTAAAGGATGTTGTTTGACTCATTCTTTTGGGCATCACGAACTGTCTTGCTCATCTTCTTTGTAGGCTCTGTGATCTCCTGTGGGAAAAACAATTATTAACATATCATATCGTGATTTATTTTGAAAATAAATTCACCAATTTTCAACTCAATTCTTTACTAACACTGACATGGCCAAACAATTGTTTGTAGGACATTTGAGTAACCAAACAACCTGGAAATTCTAATAAATGACATTTTTTCAGATAATGTTGTGATAACTGGATGATAGCATGTACAGTAGACGATACCCCCCCCCCCAACAAGGGTGAAATTATCACAGTTGAAAAGTACACAAATGGGGTACAACATGTATTAAAGCTTAGGCAACAAGACCATTTTACGTTTATATTGATATATAAGAGGCATACAATGGAGTGTTCAATGATGAACAATGGATGATACTAACCATAATTTGTCACATCATATAGTTCAGCCCTTAACTGGATAAAAAGCATCCCAAGTTCAGGTTGTCAGGAACAGTACACACCACTGGTACATTTGGCCTACCCGGAACTGGGCAAAGCTATGTTGTAAGCGTATTTGTATTCTTTCATCAAAATCCCCAGTGAAGCTGTGAACATAATAAAAACATCATTGATAAACTGTTCATTATGGTGTGGTGAGGAGAGATGCAATTTGACAGGACAGGAAGCTCAGACTGTGAAACCGACAGTATGAAATGAAAGCCAGGATTTGAAAGAATCACAAATTACTGTTATCAATTCATTCATATGTTATGTCAAGTTTTTCAAGTAAACATCGGAAATGGCTTGTCTATTGAATCTGAGGAAGTAGGCTTGTGTCTACGAAAGCTCGTGTGGAAATAAACTAGTTCGTCTCAAAGGTGCTACCTTTTATTTATTTGTCTATTGAAGGTAGATGTTCACAAATATACCAGTACAGGAAATGACACATTGAGATTGTAAAAACATCCCCTTCAGGTTTCTTACAATGAACTATGCAGGAGTCTCTCAGCATGGTTAATCCCTTACACAACAGACCACTAAGAGAAACTGATCTATTCTTGTGAGGTTCACAGGTTATTTTAATTAACAAAATATACATGTCTGTTCAGCAATTGAAAACATCATAATAAATACAATTCTCTGCTATTAGAATATCTGGGGTTTTTTTATATTAATTTAGTTCAGATGGATTTCATTTAAAGTGGAAATCTGTAATTTCTAATAAGATCAATCATTGCTATGGGTGAAATTTTATGTTCGCTTATTTGTGAAATTGGCAATTATCCCAAGGTCAAGCTCAGAGCCACAACAGTAGAGCCTTCCACAATTTTATTAATGATATCCTGTTTTAGATATGTGATGTTCAATAATACTGCAAACTGACATTCTCTACGTAAATGCAATTGATTATACAAAAGTAATATATTATATCTGTTGTCAATATATTCGACATTTATATATTTTCATTTTCAAATTGTTTACGTTCACTTGATCAAGGCTCCCGCCAAAAGGCCAAAAGCTCATGCATTAAATTGCATTTATGTGGAGACACCCAGACTTTGTAGTCATTTATTTATATTTCGAGAATGGTACACATACATTTAACGTAATCAATGAGCGTTCAAAGTTGGTAAGGTTATACAGCATTTTATATCTAAGGTTAATTACACTGGGCTTAATAAAATCAATAAATCAATAAAACTATATGCCTAACTATCCTACCCATAGATTAGAGAAGACGAGAAAATCAACCAACAAGCCACCTTTCCTTCATAAACCGGTGAGATAAATCAATCTTTTCAAGAAGTATAATGTTTTGGTTGTTTACAGTGTAATATACAAACCTGACAAAGTTATTTATATAACTAAATATATTTTAAACTATTCCAAAATATTCCAGACTTAACAAATGGAGCACTATTACAGCTTGCAAATAAAAAACATTAGGCCCTATCAATTGTTCAATTTTCAAATGTGCATGTCTTTTTCACACTTTAGTGTTGGCGTAAATGATCACTTTAGAATGCTATTTTAGCCTACAAGTTGCAAAAGGTACTTACCATCAATCTCAATCAGTTCCATCAGCCATAGATAATCTGAAATATGACTTTTACTGTCTCCAAATCATTCAGCTGATAACTGCAAAAAACATGGAAACATTCGGCCGCCATCTTTGTTTTTTCTCTGTGCAGCGCCACCTAGTGTCAGTGTCAACAAGCAGAGTTACCTCCCCTCCATTTAGGGTAGAGAGACTTTGTAAATATCATTCAAATTGGGAAACCATTTAAAACATGCACACCGACCTATATTTGTTCTTTGTTTTTCACCATATTACACAATTATGACTGCAACAACAAGCATTATTCAAAAAGTTAATTACTTTGATTTACCACCAGCGGACATCCTTAATTCAATTTTAATTAAGACTTTAATTCAAAACAATCAAAAATTAAAAACTTGATACATTTATTCCAATTTTAATAAATTTTAATAGATTATCAGTGAATTCAATTTGAGTTAGAATATTTAAATTTTAGTTTTCAGTGACCTTGCATTTGTTTGGATATGGAAGTATGATGGATGGCAATTAGATGTTTTTGTCAAGTTTTATTAGCATTTCCTAAATGACATTTCAAAATACTTCAGTCAAATATCAGCATAACGATAGGATATTCATAATATTGAAAATAAAATTAATCCTTCAATTCAATTGTAACATAGTTTATTGAAAATATCAATCATGAGTTTGTATTAAATTCAAGTTAAAATTTAAGATAAATTTCATATGAACTACCAAAATTGATATTTGATGCCTCATGAGCAGCAGATTGAAGATTTGTGGTACAAAATCTCTCCCTCCAACTATGAGCAGTCAAATATGGAGAACATTACCTGGGTGTTGTGGACTGATATTGAATCCTATTTGATCATATTAAATTGCAAATCTTATAAGATCTGGATCATATAGGGTCCAAAATACTAGACTTGTGTTGTGGTTATGATGCTTTGAGATTTATTAGTATAGCACAACTCTGTAGTACAGTAAAACACTGTTATAGTGAACACTATACCGGCAGTGTAGTAAACTATAGAAACCACAAAAAACTACAGATGTGTTGCAGTTTGTAGTATAGCTCAACAACACTGTCTCACAGTAAAACACTGCTGTAGTAAATACTACACTGACACTGTAGTAAACTGTAGAAACTACAAATTACCACAAAATACTACACTTGAGTTGTGGTAGGCTTTGGTTTTTGTAGTATATTAAAGCACTGCTGTAGTAAATACTACAATGACACTGTAGTAAACTGTAGTAACTATAGAGTACCACAAAATACTATACCTCATCTATAGTTTACTACAAAATACCTCACTTTACTACAAGTTTGCTGTAGTATTTTGTGGTAAAGTGTGGTTTATTTTCATAAGGGTAATTTTGTCATCTAACTCGTCAAGTTGCCGCCATTTTCAGTCTCGTTGAGAGAACGAGATTTCCAACGCGATTGACCTTTCTGACCACGTGACTCGTCCATTTCACCATAGTCAGCTGTGCTCGCCATTAACACAGCTGAACATGGAGATCGAGGAGATTTTAAAGAGTAAAAACACCATACAAGTTTGACTACGACTTGAAGAAGGAGCAAGTCGACGTACTGAGTAATATTCTACAGAAGAAGTCCGTGTTTGCTGTTTTACCTACTGGGTTTGGCAAGAGTGACACTTTCATTTTGCCACCCCTATTGCTGGACGAGTTGAGTGAAAGCTACTTATGATACCGATAGCTTCAATTCAGTTTACGGGGAAAACTATATAACTTGTGATATTCCAAATATATCCATAATGGAATTAAATTATAATTGCAAAATTTTATCAAGTGCTTTATCTCATACAACAAAAAAGCACATTGGTGATACTACTTCAAAGTATTTAATTTCATTATCCCATGGCAGTGTAACCAAGGTCACAGGACCATGAAGTAGGGTAGGCATTAGGAAAAACTCTGCCTATATTTAAGATGGGCACAACCCAAGTCATAATCATCAGTGATTTTCATAAAAAAATCCCCAGCAATTTTCATCAAAAGTAGGTCAGCTCAGAACTTGCTGGTAAATCCCCTAATGCACGTTCAAGCCAAAAATCAAGGTCTTAATGTCAATGGTTCACCGTATTTTGCCGACGAAAGTTATCGAACTGACTTACTCATTACCGGACAATTTGCAAATGGTAGCCTACTTCGTAGGAAAAAATGATGAATGCTGTGTGCATTGAGTAAATTCAGATTGCTCAGATACAAAATTATTCAACCCCACAGCAATTTTTTGAATGCCACAAATATCTACATTACATATAAAGCAACAACAAAATACTGTATTCATGTGTACTTATTTCTTTTTTATTATTTCAAAGATATCACCCCAGAATAAGCCACATGTGACACTTGTCGTGTCCCCTCTTCGGAGTTTGATGATGAACCAGGTCTCCAACTTGAGACAGAAGGGTGTCAAGGCATGTGCTGTTCTACAATACAAGGAGATGAGTCAACAGGACATCGATGGTATATACCAGTACTTTGATTCATGTACATATACATTGTACACAACTTCTTGAACGAACATGTAAAAATGACTCGCATGATTGACTTTATTCCATGACTTATGAAAAGTCATACTGATATTCAAATAAATAACTCATGTAAAAATATGAAAATAAAACTTTTGTTGGAATACATAACTTTATGCTAACACATGTATATAACAAACTGAGCAAACATGTAATAATAACTTTAATGAATGACTTTGTGCATTGGCTTAACAAGTCACTGACTTTTTACTCATACTGATGTTCAAATAAATAGACTAAAAAAGTTGGAATACATAACTTGATACTAATACATGTATAAAACTTATTGAATAAACATGTGGAAATATGTTATAACAATAAAAAAAATTAGCACATGTATCATCACATTGATTTTTTACAAACATGATTTGTTTTCTCACACAGGTGTTTCAAACGGAGATTTCTCCATAGTCTTCATCTCACCAGAAACCCTACTAAGCCAGCCTTGGAGAAAGATACTTAAGAAAGCTAATTACAAGAAACGCCTATGTCTTGTGGCCTGTGACGAGGCGCACTGCATCAGCCAGTGGTATGCAAACCCATATATGCTTCAAGACACATTCAGTACAGATATCAGTTTGACTAGTCTTTAAATTATCACAAATCCATCTGTAACAGTTTATCTGATACAGAGTAATCTACACATGATACAGTGGAGGTTATTCACTCTGCATGTATCACAAGCTAAAAGTACTTATATTATCACAGAATGAAGCAATGATTATAGTTATCAATATTGGTACCACACATCACAATAAAACTTCACATCTCAACATGTCAAACACATACAGTACAAAATACATATATGCAATAGGTGGGTCTGGTTTTCGAACAACTTTTATATATCTTTTCTTCCAGGGGGTCAGACTTTCGTCCTCAATACAGAAATGTCTCGGTACTGAGGAGCTTATGCAGCAATCGTCCCTTTCTGATGCTTACAGCTACCTGTACTAAGAAAATATAAGCTGATGTACTGGAATGCCTCCTTCTGGAAAATGAAGATGTTGTGACTATTGCTGTAGTGCCCGATAGGTAAATGCGGGTTTCAATATATGAATAAACAATTTGTTATCAGTAAGTGTTGTAATATCAGATATGTATTTAATGGTTTCTTCTACAACATTCTGAGATGACATCACTTACTTGCCCTATCTAA
Organism: Hanleya hanleyi; assembly: GCA_036873755.1. Taxonomy (NCBI): domain Eukaryota; kingdom Metazoa; phylum Mollusca; class Polyplacophora; order Lepidopleurida; family Hanleyidae; genus Hanleya; species Hanleya hanleyi. Next base: position 156,177 of record JAVTVY010055642.1, on the reverse strand, counting down.
ATAAATGAAATATATATATTCAGTCATTCAATTTTGATGAGTGTGATCACACCACACTCCTAAAATTGATCTAGTCAAGTGGAAACAGCACTCCTTATAACAACTGTTCTATATACTATATGCTTTCAGGAGTGTGATTTAGACTCCTAAAATCAAGTTAGGCGAGTGATATACAGCACTTCTGCTGTTTTCAAATACGAAAGAAATATATTTCTCTTTTCAGTTATGTGAATGCATAACTCATTCGAAATATGAAAAAAAATGATGCAGATCTGTTTCATTGGCTAAAGTTAAATAACATGAAACCCTCTATTTTCAGACCCAACATCTTCCTTAATTACAAGTCAAAACCTGGCATGACATATGAAGATGAGATTGGTTGCTCAGTGAAAAGGGGACAGATACTCCCCAAACCACCATATACTGCAGGTGTGTATGTAGGCTACCCACATTAGCTCAGTTCTAACTTATACTTCCCAAGTTAGGTTTTTATGCTTGTGATATTAAACTAGTCATGATACAAATCAAATTCCATCATGTTCACTTGTAGAGCTTAGTCTTGGTGACTGATTAGAAAATAGCTACATCCTATGGGTGTGATTTTAATTTTTGCTAACACAAACAAGTTGTATAGTACAATAAAACAGCATGTATAATAATAACTGAAAACGGTCAAAATATACATATTTACAGGTCAATAAATGATGCAGCAAGCATATGGCAACATATTGTATGCAAACTTGGGGAGAAAGCCTGGGATGGTGAGAGGGTGGCTGAGAAAAGGATTGTGGAGATGTACCATGCAGCAGTATCAAAGGGTTCAGAAGAGAGAGTAGTTACGTAGTTCCCTAAACTCGATGGGATTGTGAGATGCTTTTGGTATGGGAGTCCAGATCACAGATATTGAGATTGTGGCACACTGAGGAGCCAGTAAAATAGTACTATCATATTGGTAGGAGATCGGTTGAAGTGGGCGAGACGGCCGTCCAGCAAGTGCCCACTTGTATGCATATCTCCGGTCGCTGGACAAACGCAGAACAGAAGAAGATATGCTAAGTTTATGCAGAACAATGAAGGATGGTGAATTCTGTTTGCGAGTTAAGCTGTTGGAGAAGTAGACAGTGGCTGAGATGGCGCTTGACCAATTGCGAATGCTGGACTCCAGAACACCATGTGATAGAGACTGTAATGTCTGCAGCTGCAGCTTCTTTGTAGCAGCTGCATTTCTCTCTGCAAAAGGTGCAGCATGCAAAGCCTCACTCATGGCAGTTGACTGAGACAATGGATGTTGAGTAAGACAATGGCTCAGTTGTACATTATTGAGAAAACAAAGAGACTGTCTGTTAGTGGGCCAGAGACTTCAGCTGATCAGCTTCTGGGTTGTCTAATTTCACTTTTAACCCTGGAGATTATTTTGAACTGGTGATAGCTGGCATAATTTTATAATTAATTCCCCACTATTCAAGGAAAGTGTGATTATGCTTGAATACTGGAAAGATATAGTACATATGTATACAATTATGCCAGCTATCAGCAGTTCAAGATAGTCTACTGGGTTAAAAGAAAGGGGAAAAGTGAAATTATACAACCCAGTCACTGATCAGCGAACGGACAGTGTCTTCTTTGTTCTCCCAATAATGTGCAACTGAGCCATTTGATCTTAGCCAGGATTGTGTGTTCACATTTGTTTGACTTGTTTTGTTCAATTCAGTTTGTTTTCTGAAATATGAAATAGTTGCATGGTGTTCTAAGAATGTGGTTGGATGGTAAAGGAGCTTCTTGAAATTAGGAACTGAGTTCCCTGGTGGGGATGGCATATGCCGGTTATTCAAATGGGATACACCATGCCCAGTTTGGTGTTCTGATTTGGCTAGATTAGAGTTCCAGTTAGGCCATTCCCCCCATGCTGCTGTATGTTATGGCATAAGCCATCCTTTGTCTGCCGAGTTCCAAACTGTATGGCATGAAGTTCCTAGGAGTTCCAACACGGCGCACCATGCCACTCTGTTTGGAATGCCTTATGCCAGTTTCTAGTATGCCCCAATTTCAAGAAGCTCCCTAATCTGTCCCACAATTCAAATGCTACTCAGAACCATTGCATTTGTAGCTTACATATGTATCCTTGTAAGAGAGATATTTGTTTCATATTTGGGTAGTTTAAGAATTGTAACAATCTGTGTGGTCGCCTGCAAAATACTGCAACAGGAGTGTTAGTACATGTATTTATCTACCAACACCTAGGTAAAGCGACCAAACTCTAAATAATGAATATTTTCAACCATGATAAACCAGAACTCTGTCCAAATCTGTTTCCAAGCATGGTCGGTATACACAGGTTTCACTAATCTATTCAATGTAAACATACAACTAACTTTGCAATAACTGGTTTGATATCCATTTCAGATGGTATGTGTGTTTGAGAAAAACAAACATGAGGAATAATCAAAGCTAACAATGTTTCATGACTTGGCAGATACTACACATAGGGGCTGATCACAAATCTCTTACTGAGGCAGTGTATCGGTGTATTTTTGAAGCTTTCTAGAGTACTTCATTAATCTCTTCTTCAGTTCAGCTGGGTTTTGAATATCTGGAATGGATGTATTTCGGAAAGGCCTTATGTTCTCTACCTAAGACCCTATGTACCAATCTATCCTCTTCGTACTCCTCCACAAATTCAAGGACTTCATTCCGGATGTCTGGTTTGTCTGAGTGCGCAGAATCATACGAGAAGGTGGCAGCAACCTGTTTCTGGTACACTTTCTCAATTCCTTTACCAAGGCTTGCCACCATCTGAACGGTTCTTGCAACATGGGTGGGGGTGTACATGCCTCTAGCATACTTTAGATTCTCTGCAATAAGAAGATATTGAGAAAGATGAATTAATACATTCCAGCATCAACTTTACATTTAAATTATTTGTTACATAATGCAAAATATAGTAGATCCAGTTTTACATGACTAATATAGTTAAACAAATTCAAATCTCTTTTGAAAGTTCGAATATGCTTGATACCCAAAAAGCACAAAAATTAATAACCCCTACTGACGTACCTACCCACATTTTGATGAAACTTGTTACCTGAACACACACATTTTTATGACTGGCCTAAGTCAGTAAAATGTTACAAAGAAACACGAACCAAGATTTAAATGGCAATTTTAGACTTAAATGGCAATACAGGCATACCTTTGAAATCATTATTCAAGAATTCATTCACAAGATCAAGGGCACTATTTGAGCCTTCCCCTCCTCTCAGGTTTGCTGTTCTGTTCCAGATCAGATCTTCAGCTAATCGGGGTTGAATCCGACCATTAATTCCTGAAAGGCAGAAGCAAGTGATCTCAAAACATAATAGGTTTCTACACATACATAAAAAATAGGAAAAGGTAAAAGACCGGAAATGCCCCCCCCCCCTTCCCTCTCTCCCTTCCACACAGCTTCCCAAATCTAGTTCCAGACACTAAGATGGTTTAAATTTTTTGCTACAAATCTACAAAATGTTACTGGGGAGTCGGTGCTTGTAATGCTAACCCCTCCCCTCTAAACTGCTCTCTTTGATTTCCATCAGAACCTTTCTTACCACTCAGAAGTCTGTGCCCCAATATCAGATACTTGTAATGGTTCTTCTGCCAGAAGTCGAGTATGTCCATCCGCCAATGACCAATCATGGCTTCTCCATCTCCCTCTCGTTCAGCAACGCGCCGGACAAGGTCATGTAACCCACGCCACAGGATAGCACAACTATGGTTGTACACATAATCTTCTTGATCTGTCTCTTCTGGATCCACGGTTCTTGCAAGCTTCCTGCAGGTCACTGAACAGAACCAGTTTGGGTCTAGAATAAGCAATGGTCATTATTTACTACATATACACATGATAGGGAATTTTGTTTCCTGTAACAAGCTTGGACAAAAGTTGTGGACAAAAGTGGGTGGATGGGTTTTGACTTCAATAAATATTAACGGAAATATTTGACATCAAGTGGAATGATTCACTGTCTGTCGAGAAGAACAATAATATTATAAACTTGATATACATCCTTGCTCTCAGAAAACAGGTCTGTTTTTTTTACCAGCAAAAAACGTAAGAAACAAATTGACTGATCATGATTGGGTATCGCGGGCAGAGTTGGGATGAATGTGAAGAGGGTTATTTGCATTATATCCAATCGTCTACCAATCAGTGAGGTACAAGTTTGACTTGACATAAACATAATATGAGCTCGTGTTGCCCACGTTCACTCAGTCAGTATTGTGGGAGACTCGGGTCAGGTGTTTAAACCAGATACACCTCCATTTGTTTTCATGTTTTAGGGTGAAAAAAGCTACATTTTTCCTAGTTAGATTGTGTTTGCAAATTATACCATTGGGGAGATTTCCTTGATGGGTGGTCCACTTCTTCCCAACATCTTCCATTTGTACATTTTCATGTGATTCTCGGTTGTTTTTCCTGTGGACTAAATGAGGTTATCATGTTGTTCTTTTCAATAAACGAATGTGTTGAAAGTTCATGTTAGTTGTTTTTTTTTTGTTTCCCATTTCTCCCAGTCCACTGTCTGTTGATTGTGTCTCATCTTAATCCAAATTTTGACTATATTTTGTCGGTATGAGAGCTAGCAAAGCAATGTGAAATGGGTAACCAAGTGTTGTGTGTGGGAGGCCTGAAGTAGTAGTTGATATCACAGTCACATATAAGTTATAAAGATTCGTACTTCCATTGTGTGAGATGACAACTGCGAAGAACTGTAAATAGTATCCCACTCCTCCCTGCTCTCTCCTAATATGGAGATTAATCTGCGGTGAAGTATTGACACACAATATCCACTTTGTTATAATTCTACAATACATGCTTTCTGGTGTTCTGGAATCGAGCTTCACACATTCATGATGAAACCATTCTCCTCGAGGACAGTCATCCTTCCTCTTGCATTGCACCATTTGCATTTGTGGCCTATATCGCTTGCACAAACAGAAAGCCGACCTCTTGGTTTCCTTGCAAGTATTGGAGCACCACCAGTTCCCTTCTGGAACAATACCAACCCCTTCACAAGAAAAGTGGAACCAAAGTCCATTCTTGCAGTTGGCATTGGAGCACTCGATCGTGTCTTCTCCGGTATCTGCAAATTGAACAGGGACAGATGCAATCATGTACAATATTGTAATAATCAGTTACATCGATGCAAATGATTGCTTGACCGTAATGATTCATTCTATTGACAGTGTTCTCAGGTGGTAGCATTAATATTCAGTGACATTGATGTTTTTGCAAATTATCTCCCGACTCGATAAATATTCAGTACAGTATCTAATATTTTCACGATGAATTACATATAGGACTTTTGTACCACGATTACCTTCCTTACAAAGGCAAAAGGTGAAAGTGCTGTCTTCATCTCTCTTTTCATTCTCTTGTGTTGCTGGAACATTAGCAGTCAGTACCTGCAAAATGTTCTCCACTGGAACCCCATACCAGATGTTTTGTACAATTTCTGTTGCCACTCTCTGCAAGTACACCCATTTATCGTCTTCTGCAGAGAAAGGTCCATCTTCTTCTTCCAGTGAGATTCTCATGATTTTTTGTCCAAATAGGCATACATAACCTTCGGTCACCAAACGAACAAACTCAGAATCATGGTTGAAAGAATCTTTAACGCTTTTCTTCACTCCTTTCTTCAAGAAGACATTTTTTATGTGGAATAGTGTTCCCCAGTCTCCTGCACTTTTCCAGTGAAAAGTTCATTCATGGTATCCTGCCATACATAATCCTGAAACTGTCAATTGTGCTTTATCACAAAGGCACCTAAAGGAACCCAAATGGGCCAGAGATATGTTGTTTGAAAAGTTATTTTACCGGAAACTATCAATAAAGCAACCAATGGCCAAGCATTTTATTCCAGGAACCAAAATACTTGAAGTGATATTTTTGATGAATAAGAATTCATAGACCATTTTCACTGCATATTAACATATATTTATATCAACATCTCAGAACCTGCACAATTTTCAAAATACTTTTTTACTTGGTGACAACACCAATCTCATCGTGTAAAATCCTTGAATATAAGATTCAGTCTTCAAACTTGCTATACCTCACAACTTGCAACTGTTTAGAGTATGGTAAAGGCAAGTGATCCTACACCATTTGGGTTCTCCTTTAAACTGTACCTGTACACCGATGATCTGTTTTGGCAGTTAACATATGAAGATATTATTACAATATGAACTGTTTGATAACTTATCAAACCTGCATGAGTAACATTCTCTTGTGGAACTCTTGTGGTGCAGGCTCAAAAGCTTCTATCTGTTCCCATTCATCCATGCCAGATGCTCTGCCCATCTTCACATCAGTCATCCTCTCGACCGACAGTCCATCTCCATAGCACACGCATTCATAAGGAGAATCATCAGGCCGGTGTGGAACATACTGTTGAAGAGTTTCCATGATCTCGGTCACTCCGGCGGTGGAAGACGGAACACGGTGTTTCCAGAACACCAAGTTTGACCTAGAAGGGGGGGAAAATACGAAGAAATCATCATGACCAAATAAAGCGAGTTCTGAATAGTTCAGGTGGCCCCTGTGCGGTAGCATAGTCTGCACTGACAAGAAATATAAACTAAGGCTATAAGGAATGCTGAATAATTTACAGTAGATGCTCCGAATATTCAATAACTCTATTAACATTCAATCACTTCCTAAATTTTGCCTCAAATCGGACTATTCATATAATAAATTTGACGGCTCTATAATGTAGGAGAAACTACATGCACATTAATAAGGTTCTTTTTCTGTGCCAAAGATTTCCATTCACATTATCCAACATATTTTTGGCAACAATAGGTAAGGTTTCCAATAATTCTGTCAATTTCAAATACACAATGGGTTAACTCGTAATAAAATCTGTAAATCATAGTAAAAATCTATCAAAATTAGCCTGTATATACATATAGGTTACAAACTCAAGTGACCCCACCTCTTGCCAAACCGCTGTTCTTGGTGGTATAGAAAGTGACTCACTATTTTACTTTTCTTCTGTATGTCTCTCTCATGTGTATGACCAATGTGCAAGGGAACCACAGATCCCAAACCTCCTTCGATGGACTTGAAGTTCTGACACAGAACTCGCGCAACGATGATGATCATTCTGTTCTTTACATTGGAGTAGTCCTCCTGAGATGGGAGAAATGACTGTAGTGGGATCTGTTCTGGCCTGATTGTTGGGTATCCTGGGTCATCAAGATGGCATGTTGGGATCCGGTTTTCCACAGCGAATGACAATGCCCAGAGAAGAAACTTGTTTTGTCTTTCTTTTGATTGGTGTCTGGCTGTCGTTTCGATCTGCACATTGTCCCAGGAAACTGAAAATCCTGGTGCAACTGGAATGGAACGGTGACTTCGATTTCCATGTCCAAATCCAGAAACCTCCCGCTGCACAAGAATATGTACGACTTGTTCAATCCCCTGCATTGCTGCATGGCTATTCCTCATTAAGATGAGAAACATGGTTTTGAATTTCGACATCATCAAGCATTGTATGGCTTTGCTCTTCCAAGATTTTTTCTGTTCGGAATAAAAAAAAATAAAAATAATGACATATATAATCTGAATATAAGCTTATGCGATATCTGGACAGAGATATTGGGGGTGGAAGAAGAAATAGTATTTGTGAAAATTTTGATCCAGGGTATTTTGAATTCATCTATTCATTAGTTTAATCACATGATTAATTGACCCCCAACCAGAAAAAGGGGCAGATCCAATTAGCAGGTGCCTTATCTAATATTTTATATTCATGTAGGCTTCCAAGTCCTCATACATTACATTTTGTTTTTTCAATGGGGAATATTTCCTAACCAAGGGACTGGTTGCAGCATCCACATTTCTCTTCTTCCACTTTACTGGTGTTTGGGAGGGTGTTCGTTGAGTAGAAAAGGGAGTTTTCTCCTTACCCTCGACATGACTTCCAGGGGTGGTTTTTCCCAGGAACTCATCTTCTGCGGTTTTGCCAACTGAAGCTTTCAGTACAGACGAGCTTGTCACTCTTCTTCTTTATGTCGGGGCTGAAGAAAACGTCAGGTGGTATGAAGTTCCCAAGTCCTTCTCTCACTGAAGAACCACTGCTACCCAATCTTGAAGACAATGCGTGCCGTCGAAATCCGCCTTTCTTGGTTTGAAAAGGCAATTCACACAGGTCCCTGGATCAGCATCCACTTTGGCCAGACGGCGATTTGGCCGTTCTGTCATTTTCAGACAAAAACACCCAACGTGTTTGTCGAAATTTACTCGTAATCTCGTACCAAAAACTTCGAACTCCAGTTATTTTGAAATCACACATATAAATTTCATGTAATACAACTATAGAAGAGGAGTTGTTCATTCAAAATCAACGTGCATTTGCCCTTTCGTGTACTTCTCTAAAACTGCCAAAACCACGTTGTGCGCACAGCTGGCAAGCAGACAGCTGTATTTAGTCATGTGATTAGAAAGGTCACGATACTAGTGCGCACGCGCGTCCAAGTCTCCTTGAGCTGTAATCTGAGAAAAAAGGCGGTAAACATCGAAACCGAGCGTTTATTGTGTTTTCTATGTCGCCACTAATTTTTTAGAGTCTCAAACAGTCATGAGAGATGGTACATGGTTAAGGAAGCTCAGGTCGGTAAAACTGTATCAAATTGGCATATTTCTTCTCTCATATTTTTTAACCTACCCTCGATCTGAGCTTTGATAGGAATGCCACGCCCCCTTACCCTATATTTACCTATCACAGCCAGAGTTTCTGAGTTAACACTGACAACAGACATATTTTTGAGAAATATGGTAAAGTTTATGACATTTCTCACGATTACTATACTTCTGACAGAGATTTCAAAACTGGGAGTAGGAAGGTGTGGATGTCTGGCATCAAAATCACTCTTCCGTCCATAGTTATGTTTGGAGAATTCAGACTTCCTATTTTGTATAAAGGTCAGGTTAAAGCCTATTACACCTGAGGAGATGAAAATCACATGTTTTAGAATTGTCCATTTAAGAGTAAATTCCTGAGTTGTGAAAAGCCAGGCCACAAAAAAAAACCTGGAACGTAAAACACAGAAGGTTTGACTGACAGAAAAAAACGAACTGCTTCACAATGTTAGACTGGAACTCAATCCAATACAGAGAAGAAATCTCCCGTTTCGGAAAAGTCCGCCGTTGCGGAGAGCTCTGTCGCAATGAACGCACAGGAAGTCGAGCAACCTGAAATCGGTGACAGCATTTGGTCAATTGTAGGACCGGATGGCAAGACCTCAAAGTGAAATTCTAAGCTGAGACAAAGGAAATCTAAAGAGAGCACAGAGGAAGCAGAAAATGCACACAACAGCTCAAACAGATTTTCAGCTCTATCTGAGGAGGATGATGTTGATAATTCCTTTGATATTCCTGGTCCACCCCCCCCCCCCCCCCCCCCAAGAGGAACAGGGTTGATGAAAGTCCGAAAAGTTTACTTCAGAATCAGCAGTCTAAAGAAAATGAGTATAAGAGGATTGTAGATCCAGAAACACTTGAAACTGTTGGTTCTCTTTCTGGGTTGGAGAACGACAGCGTTGTCGACGATAGTCAAATGCCCAGCAATGTTGTTACTGCACTTGATGTAGACGACAGTTGTAGTGGACATTCACCTGTGCGTTCGGATGCTGTTGTCGAAACCGAGCTCACCACAGATGCTAGAATGAGCTATCCTTGGTAGTTGAGAAAGGAGGTGAAGATGAAGACATTAGTTCTACACCTTGACATTCTACTGGTAACTCGATCTTGACCCCAGATGATGATGTGAGTGCTAAGCTCACCAAAGATGATGTTAGAAATGAGCTACCCTCAGTATATGCACCTGTGCATTATGGTGGTGACTTGAACTTCACCCCACATGAAAATGTGGTTGCTGAGCTCACCAGAGATGATGCTAGAAATGAGCTGCGCTCAGTGGATGAAGGAGATGAAGATTTTGGTTTTATTTCTGAAACGGATACACCTGTGAACTTCGCTCCCGATGATGATGTGTTCAAGGAGTTTACTAGTGATGAAGCTAGCAAAGAGATACTCATGGAAGATGAAAAACAAGGCGAAGGGGAAGTTGATAACTTCATTCCATCCAATGGAACTGCAGCGGAGTTTGGTCAAATTTACATGAACTTGTTGTTAACTCAGGATTTTTAACTCTTTGCTCTCTGTTTGAATGAAACTTTTCTCAAAGAAGCAGATAAAAATAAATTCCTATGCTTTGCAAGAGCATGGAAAGGCTACAGGCGACTCTTCAATACTTGTCAAAATGGGTGTTTTCCCAAGTCCTATTGATTTGAAGAGAGATTTACAAGCTGTAGCAGTCCGCCTTACCTTGAGTTCTGTATTCACATTAAGCAGGGTGTACATACCTTCATCTGGAGGTCTCTGTCTTAGTGAACTTCAGAATCGTTACAATTAGCTCCCTAAACCTTGTTTATTGATGGGTGATTTTAACGGCCGTAGTAACTTTTGGGATAAAGAAGAGAATTGTAAAGGAAAAGTTCTGAAGATTGTTTGTGTATTTTGATGATGGTTCGTATACACATTTTCCCACAGCTCATGGAACCTATTCAGCTTTAGATATCTCACTTTGAGACCTTCCTATACTCGAAGAATTTACTTGGTCTGTTCATGATGACCTTTGTGGAAGTGATCACTTCCCCACTGTTATACAGCTGTTCATTCAGCCGATGACCCCCCTTTAACAAGGTATAATTTCAAGACAGCAAATCGGTCAGAATTTGAAAAGCTTTGTTCACAAGAACTACAAGCAGTTTCTTTTGCTGATGTTCCAGATCCTATACATTTATTCTCAGATATGCTGATTGAAATTGCTAACCAAACCATACCCACACATTAAAAAAAACATGGTTTAATGATGACTGCAAAGAATCAAGGAGACGTAGGAAGAGAGCTGAACGGTGTTTTCTCCGACATCCAAATTCTGAAAATTTGAAAGATCTCAGAGTAACTAGAGCTAAAGCTCGTAGAACCGTGGAACAGAACAAACCTGATTCTTGGAAAAAAATATGTTTCTAAGATGAATACACTTTCTCAGATAACAAAAGTTTGGAATATTATCCAAAGAATAAAAGGTAAAAGCTCCAAGTCTAGTGTTCATCATCTCAACGATGAAAATCAGGTGTTAACTGACAGAGTAGAGATTGCAAATAAGCTAGGCGAAACAATTGCCAAAAACTTATGTACCTAAATTTCAAAGTTTCCAGAAAAGAGAAGAGAAAAATGAAATTAAATTCCCCTCTAGCCGAATCTTTTTTTGAAATTCTATTACGCATATTCAACAGACTTTGGACACGAGAAGACTTTCCACCGTCATGGCATAATGCCATCGTTATACCAGTACCAAAGTCTGGCCGTAACCATACAGCCCCTGGTAATTATCGTCCGATTTCACTGACTAGCTGTGTTTGTAAAACAATTGAACGCATGATAAATGATCGCCTTGTTTGGTACATAGAAACTGAAAGGAAACTTACTGATATTCAAACTGGTTTCTGTAAAAATATAAGTACCATTAACTATTTAATCAGATTAGATTTCTATGTCAAGAATGCTTTCATGTAGTTCCATATTTTTTTATTTAGAAAAGGCCTATGATACTACATGGAAATACGAGATTCTAAAGACCTTCATACTATGGGATTAAAGAGCCGTTTACTCATTTTCCCATCCAACGTTTTGAATTCCAAGTTCGGTCCAAGATGTCCCACAGGGCAGTATTTTGTCTACTACTTCTACTACTCTGTTTAGTATCAAGATCAACAGCTTGGAGGAAGTTTCGAATAAATCAATTGATGGTTCACTCTTTGTTGACGATTTTAACATTTCGTGCAGTGGAAAAATTATACACAATATTGAGAGAACATTACAATTTTGTCTGGATAGAACTCAGAAATGGTGTCTAGAAAATGGCTTCAAATTCTCCAGAGTTAAAACAAATTGTATACACTTTTGCAGAAAATATTTCCAGCACAAAGATCCAGTACTAACATTAGATGGAACTGAGATCAAAGTAGTAAAAGAGGTCAAATTATTAGGAATGTTATTTGACCATCGGCTAACATTCAAATCGCATATAAATTGCTTGAAATCTAAGTGGACGAAAGCTCTTCATTTGTATAAGGTAGTTGCCAACTATAAGTGGGGAGGAGATCAGCGAACACTTCTCCATTTATATCGATCACTTGTTCATTCTACACTTCATTATGGCTCTATTGTTAGCAACGGTGCAAGCAAGTCAAACTTGGCAAAGCTAGATCCTATTCTTCATCAAGCTCTTGTATACACAAGAATTTGGTCTACTGAGAGAGAAATAGAGCTCTCATCGGTCTATTTATACAGATGGTTCTAATGATGGTGAGAGAGAGAGTAGTATGTGCTACTATATTTAGGTCCAAACTAAAACCTGTCGACTAGCAGGTAAAAGTTCGATATTCACTGCAGAAGCGAAAGCTATATTGTTGGGTCTAAAAGATATTAAGTCCATTAAAAGGAAAAAAAGGTCATCTTCTCAGATTCACTGTCATGCCTCCAAGCGATTAAAAATGGAACTTCCACTCATTCCACTATCTTGACTACTCTACTACTACATGACTGTAGATTTGATCAACAGATTGATATTGTGTTTTGCTGGTTGCGTAGCCACGTTGGCATCAAAGGTAATACTGAGGCTGATAGGATGGCTAAGGCAGCTCTAGATGAAGAAGTTGATCCAGTTGGAATCCCATACAGCGATTTCAGACCATCTATCTGTACTTATGTGAGACGGCTGTTTCAATCTTTATGGGATGCTGTGAATACTAACAAACTTCATGAGTTCAAAAAAACGGTAGGCTATACTCATCTGAACAGCCAGAAACCTTTCGATCAAACCATGATCAGGCGATGTAGAATCGGCCATATACGATTAACCCTCGAACATTTACTAAAAAAATAGCCAGTCCCAGGGTGTATTCCATGCCATGAAAATCTCACGGTGAAACATAGTCTTATCGAATGCATAGATTTTAAGATTATAAGAGATGTTTTTTATCGAGCGACTACTTTGGAAGATCTTTTTAGTCGGGTGAGGGAGGATTGTATCTTGGGTTATTTCAGAGAAATCGGTTTGTTGCATCAGTTTTAATGTTTGTATGTTTTAATGCGTTGGATTACTAAGTTAATGATTTGAGTACTTAGAATTTTGTTTGATGGTCGCTATTTAGCAGAAATATTGCTGAATTCGACATTAAATCTTAATTCTCTCTCTCTATATATATTTTGGAATTGTGGTAAAGTTAGGCCAATTTGGCAACAAATAAAAGAATGCGTCAAGCTAAGTGTGAGTATGGTTATGTTAGGATTGAGTGGGAAAGGCAATAATATACTGAATTTTATCATTATAGCAGAAGGTACGACAGGAAAAGCCAAACATTGTTTATATCAAGAGGGAGTTACAAAAATTATACTCTATTAATAGACATAACTGTTACGTAAATGGACACTGGGCTGGTTTTAACCGTCTGTGGTCATCGTGCCACCTTTTTTAGAGAGGAATTAGCCATGACAGCTGACTGATGCTCATCTTTATAGAAAATAGACTCCAATATGCGTAGTAAGTATTCTGATATTCCGTTCAATTCACACTACACTTCATAGATCAAGATGTAGCAAATCTGTAGTGGATGGAATACTACTTTTTTTCGTGCACTAACTGAAATGAAATAACAAGCGTCTAGTCCGTCATTCATAATTCAGCCGTCGCCCATCAGAGAATATCCGCGCCCATAATCCAAAGACCTATTCCATATTCCGTATAACAGTATTAGCACCAAATTCAAAATGACAATCATAGTATACATAAACATAGGCTTGTTTCCTGCAAGAAAGAAGCGGTCAACAGTTTTCAATGGTGCCGGAAAGACATCATGATGTTCCAAAAATATCAAATCCGTATCGCTGATCAGTATTCTTAATCCATAATATTCGTTGTAAAGTCGTCAACTAAAGAATGATGTATCTCAGTCACGCTTTGATTGTGACTATTCATATGAGTACCATGAGGATCTTGAAGTACATGGGTTCATACGGCCTCTAGCCCCGGGTTAAGCAGAATTAGACACAAGTTACGAAACGTAACGCCATAGATCTTGCACCCTACGTTCGTATTTTGCTATCAGCATGCGATATGTATCGCCAAATTTTGAGAAACTGTGAGTGGAGGCGCTTGGTGGAATAGCCCTGTTTTATAAGTTTCTTCAACAATGTTTTGTGACGTTGATTGAAGTCGTCACATTTAACACAGGATCTAGCAAATGCTACTAAGCGAGATATGTATACGCCATATGCAGGTCCCACTGGAATATTGCTGTCCAGAAAGGGATAGTTTACGATGTCGAAATTGTAATCATCTCTTTTGTCATAAAGTCGACGAGAGAGAATGCCCGCTTCATTTTTATAGAGACAGAGATTTAAATATGATGTGCCTGTAGGGCTGTTTCTAACATGTATGGACAAATATGTTGGATGCCTTGATGTACATGGTATGAGTTACCCAGAAATATACGCTGTTGCGAATGTGCCCAAGATATAGTTGCTTGCAAATAAATTTGTATAACTGCAGTTACTGCACGTGTATTTGACTTACGGAGAAGAAATAAAAATTCTGAATTATAAAAAACATAACTTGTAATACAGTATGTAATACAGTATTGTTATCCATGCTAACCATAGCATGGATATTAAATATAGACTAAACAAAGAAAAGTTAGTATAATAAAATTGTCAAAAGTATTACGCCTATGAAATCATGCATCTTCACAATCTGTTAAACTTGAAACATCTGCTATGGAAGATTTGAATGACATGTGAATCACACATGTATCTCAAAATTAATTCATGACATATGTAGAATATCGCATAGGTGATAAGTATGATCCACACTCGCGATAGGCATGAATCTCCCCGCATATAATTCACGCATCTTGCATGTTTGCCTGAGTAAATATTTACTCACTCTTATGTTTGCTGAGTAAAGGAGATCAACTATTGCACCATCAGACAACTCGTTTACACCGCTGGTGCAAACAATTGATTTCTTGTCAATACAATATGAGATGCTGAAACATGTAACCGTATCTACCAATGTACACAAACAGTAAATAAAATGAAGAAGAATGAACAAAGCTATCGACAAACCTCTTAGAGTCTGTAATAGTCAATAACGGCAATCGATGTCCGTTTTCATATACCACGACAATACTCAGAGAACACTTATTAAGTTTATTTGATCGAAATCCGGTGAAAAGCAAACACCAGAACAAACAGTTGTTAGTAAACCGCCGTCCCTGTAGAATTTCCTCGTATATAAACTGTATATAAACACATGCAAGAATCAGGAGTGAACTGTTCAATACTCTCCATCGTTGAGTTAATCAAACGTTTGTTGCCTATTTCCATGGTGGAGGGAATGTTACACTCTGCAGACTGGGTTTTCTGCTAAATAGAGCAAGCCAATTTAGACTTAACCCACTAGTCCCTGGTAGCCTGACTTTATTGAAAAACAGAAATTGTTCAAAAGATACCTGCAGAAAATTTCAAAGCCATGTCGATTCTACCTAGAAATAATTCTATAGCAGTTTTTCCGTAGTTGCATTTTTGGTGGTTTGATTGTCTTCTTACCTAATAACATTAGAAATGCATGTGTTGCAAAACAATGATGCTGGCTACCTGAGAACGCTTATGTGGTAGTATTTTGAGCTATAGTATAAGACGTAATGGGGCAGGTTCTTCTTTTATGGACAACGGCAGCAGTCAGACAACACTGTTATTAAGTTTATTAGATCGAAATATGGTGAACAGGAAACCGTCAGACCAAAACATTCATTGGTGATGCCGCCGTCCATGAAGAATGTCCTCGTCCAAAATCGAAAGGCAGTACTCATGAGACAGCTTCAGCACAGTAGGCATATACCCTGTATACTAGAACTTTATATAAACCAAGCTAGATTATTTGCACGAAACAATCACGAGTGATTTTTTGGTCAGATTCTTTGATGGTTTTATTTATGTAATTTCTTCGCAAAACTGCGTGATAACTGTATGGCATTTTGGGGCATATTCAGGCCCCTGGGGAGAGGGAGGCCTGGATATACCCCAAAATGCCATGCAGTTATCACGCAGTTTTGCGAAGAAATTACATAAATAAAACCATCAAAGAATCTGACCAAAAAATCACTCGTGATTGTTTCGTGCAAATATTCTAGCTTGGTTTATATAAAGTTCTAGTATACAGGGTGTATGCCTGCTGTGCTGAAGCTGTCTCATGAATACTGCCTTTCGATTTTGGACGAGGACATTCTTCATGGACGGCGTGTTTTGGTCTGACGTTCCCTTTTCACCATATTTCGATCTAATAAACTTAATAACAGTGTTGTCTGACTGCTGCCGTTGTCCATAAAAAGAACCCGTCCCATTACATCTTATACTATAGCCCAATCAGCAGAATCTCACCATATAGAGATAACAAAGTGCAAGCCTCGGGGACGAAACGTCCACCAGCAGAATCTCACCATATAGAGATAACAAAGGGCAAGCCTCGGGGACGAAACGTCCACCAGCAGAATCCCACCATATAGAGATAACAAAGGGCAAGCCTCGGGAACGAAACGTCCATCAGCAGAATCTCGCCATAGAGAGATAACAAAGGGCAAGCCTCGGGAACGAAACGTCCACCAGCAGAATCTCACCGTATAGAGATAACAAAGGGCAAGCCTCGGGGGCGAAACGTCCACCAGCAGAATCTCACCGTATAGAGATAACAAAGGGCAAGCCTCGGGGACGAAACGTCCACCAGCAGAATCTCACCGTATAGAGATAACAAAGGGCAAGCCTCGGGAACGAAACGTCCACCAGCAGAATCTCACCATATAGAGATAACAAAGGGCAAGCCTCGGGAACGAAACGTCCACCAGCAGAATCTCACCGTATAAAGATAACAAAGGGCAAGCCTCGGGGACGAAACGTCCACCAGCAGAATCTCATTGTATAGAGATAACAAAGGGCAAGCCTCGGGAACGAAACGTCCACCAGCAGAATCTCACCGTATAGAGATAACAAAGGGCAAGCCTCAGGGACGAAACGTCCACCAGCAGAATCTCACCGTATAGAGATAACAAAGGGCAAGCCTCGGGAACGAAACACGTCCACCAGCAGAATCTCACCGTATAGAGATAAGAAAGGGCAAGCCTCGGGGACGAAACGTCCACCAGCAGAATCTCACCGTATAGAGATAAGAAAGGGCAAGCCTCGGGGACGAAACGTCCACCAGCAGCATCTCGCCGTATAGAGATAACAAAGGGCAAGCCTCGGGGACGAAACATCCACCAGCAGAATCTCGCCGTATAGAGATAACAAAGGGCAAGCCTCGGGGACGAAACGTCCATCAGCAGAATCTCGCCGTATAGAGATAACAAAGGGCAAGCCTCGGGGACGAAACGTCCACCAGCAGAATCTCGCCGTATAGAGATAACAAAGGGCAAGCCTCGGGGACGAAACGTCCACCAGCAGAATCTCGCCGTATATAGATAACAAAGGGCAAACCTCGGGGACGGAACGTCCACCAGCAGAATCTCACCGTATAGAGATAACAAAGGGCAAGCCTCAGGGACGAAACGTCCACCAGCAGAATCTCACCGTATAGAGATAACAAAGGGCAAGCCTCGGGAGCGAAACGTCCACCAGCAGAATCTCACCATATAGAGAGATAACAAAGGGCAAGCCTCGGGAGCGAAACGTCCATCAGCAGAATCTCACCATATAGAGATAACAAAGGGCAAGTCTCGGGGACGAAACGTCCACCAGCAGAATCTCACCATATAGAGATAACAAAGGGCAAGCCTCGGGGACGAAACGTCCACCAGCAGAATCTCACCATATAGAGATAACAAAGGCCAAGCCGAAACATCCACCAGCAGAATCTCACCATATAGAGATAACAAAGGGCAAGCCCCGGGGGCGAAACGTCCACCAGCAGAATCTCACCATATAGAGATAACAAAGGGCAAGCCTCGGGGACGAAACGTCCACCAGCAGAATCTCACCATATAGTGATAACAAAGGGCAAGCCTCGGGAACGAAATGTCCACCAGCAGAATCTCACCATGTAGAGATAATAAAGGGCAAGCCTCGGGGACGAAACGTCCACCAGCAGAATCTCACCGTATAGAGATAACACAGTGCAAGCCTCGGGGACGAAACGTCCACCAGCAGAATCTCACGATATAGAGATAACAAAGGGCAAGCCTCGGGGACGAAACGTCCGCCAGCAGAATCTCACCATAAAGAGATAACAACGGGCAAGCCTCGGGGACGAGACATCCACCAGCAGAATCTCACCATATAGAGATAGCAAAGGGCAAGCCTCGGGGGCGAAACCTCCATCAGCAGAATCTCACCATATAGAGATAACAAAGGGCAAGCCTCGGGAACGAAACGTCCACCAGCAGAATCTCACCATATAGAGATAACAAAGGGCAAGCCTCCGGGACGAAACGTCCACCAGCAGAATCTCACCATATAGAGATAACAAAGGGAAAGCCTCGGGGACGAAACGTCCACCAGCAGAATCTCACCATATAGAGATAACAAAGGGCAAGCCTCGGGAACGAAACGTCCACCAGCAGAATTTCACCATATAGAGACACCAAAGGGCAAGCCTCGGGGTCGAAACGTCCACCCGCTGAATCTCACCATATAGAGATAACAAAGGGCAAGCCTCGGTGACGAAACATCCACCAGCAGACTCTCACCATATAGAGATAACAATTAAACGCAACATATATAGGTGGTGGAAAAAGATGCCGGAGTACTGACAAGAAGTCATATGACCCCACAGACCACTATCCTGGTTGCATATCCTAAAACAGCACAAGAATATAAAAAATTAATCAACATATTCTAGAAAAATAAAGGATTAAAACACTACCGGTATGTGGTATACACCGGGTATATATGCATTTATTCGATTAAAGTACAACGGAATCGCAATGAAATTCAAATGCGCTCTATCGCCCAAAACACCCCTCAAAGCTGATGTAAAGAGTGGTAAGGTACTAAGCTCTTAAATATATCTTAACGTTACTACTGTTATCAACACGTAGAACAACGTTCAGTCGTATTGAATAAAATTAGTTGCTACCTGTTATATGAATAGAAAACATTTTGGATGAGAAAAAATAACCCTTTCTATTATAGCCAAAACGTTCAGACCAGGACAAAACTGACAGTCTTTCAGCAAGCCTCGGGGACGAAACGTCCACCAGCAGAATCTCGCCGTATATAGATAACAAAGGGCAAACCTCGGGGACGGAACGTCCACCAGCAGAATCTCACCGTATAGAGATAACAAAGGGCAAGCCTCAGGGACGAAACGTCCACCAGCAGAATCTCACCGTATAGAGATAACAAAGGGCAAGCCTCGGGAGCGAAACGTCCACCAGCAGAATCTCACCATATAGAGAGATAACAAAGGGCAAGCCTCGGGAGCGAAACGTCCATCAGCAGAATCTCACCATATAGAGATAACAAAGGGCAAGTCTCGGGGACGAAACGTCCACCAGCAGAATCTCACCATATAGAGATAACAAAGGGCAAGCCTCGGGGACGAAACGTCCACCAGCAGAATCTCACCATATAGAGATAACAAAGGCCAAGCCGAAACATCCACCAGCAGAATCTCACCATATAGAGATAACAAAGGGCAAGCCCCGGGGGCGAAACGTCCACCAGCAGAATCTCACCATATAGAGATAACAAAGGGCAAGCCTCGGGGACGAAACGTCCACCAGCAGAATCTCACCATATAGTGATAACAAAGGGCAAGCCTCGGGAACGAAATGTCCACCAGCAGAATCTCACCATGTAGAGATAATAAAGGGCAAGCCTCGGGGACGAAACGTCCACCAGCAGAATCTCACCGTATAGAGATAACACAGTGCAAGCCTCGGGGACGAAACGTCCACCAGCAGAATCTCACGATATAGAGATAACAAAGGGCAAGCCTCGGGGACGAAACGTCCGCCAGCAGAATCTCACCATAAAGAGATAACAACGGGCAAGCCTCGGGGACGAGACATCCATCAGCAGAATCTCACCATATAGAGATAGCAAAGGGCAAGCCTCGGGGGCGAAACCTCCATCAGCAGAATCTCACCATATAGAGATAACAAAGGGCAAGCCTCGGGAACGAAACGTCCACGAGCAGAATCTCACCATATAGAGATAACAAAGGGCAAGCCTCCGGGACGAAACGTCCACCAGCAGAATCTCACCATATAGAGATAACAAAGGGAAAGCCTCGGGGACGAAACGTCCACCAGCAGAATCTCACCATATAGAGATAACAAAGGGCAAGCCTCGGGAACGAAACGTCCACCAGCAGAATTTCACCATATAGAGACACCAAAGGGCAAGCCTCGGGGTCGAAACGTCCACCCGCTGAATCTCACCATATAGAGATAACAAAGGGCAAGCCTCGGTGACGAAACATCCACCAGCAGACTCTCACCATATAGAGATAACAATTAAACGCAACATATATAGGTGGTGGAAAAAGATGCCGGAGTACTGACAAGAAGTCATATGACCCCACAGACCACTATCCTGGTTGCATATCCTAAAACAGCACAAGAATATAAAAAATTAATCAACATATTCTAGAAAAATAAAGGATTAAAACACTACCGGTATGTGGTATACACCGGGTATATATGCATTTATTCGATTAAAGTACAACGGAATCGCAATGAAATTCAAATGCGCTCTATCGCCCAAAACACCCCTCAAAGCTGATGTAAAGAGTGGTAAGGTACTAAGCTCTTAAATATATCTTAACGTTACTACTGTTATCAACACGTAGAACAACGTTCAGTCGTATTGAATAAAATTAGTTGCTACCTGTTATATGAATAGAAAACATTTTGGATGAGAAAAAATAACCCTTTCTATTATAGCCAAAACGTTCAGACCAGGACAAAACTGACAGTCTTTCATAGGTATGAGAGCTTGAATAAACCCCGATTTTCGAAGTCTTCCTGAAAGTCATCCTGTGTTGATAGCTGACCAAAGACGATGTTTTATTATTGAATTCTTGCTGGACTGACACTGTTTTTAGCATAAAAAAATTGTCGATAAATATATGTTCCTGTTGCAAAATAACTACCACATGCAAGCCAAATACATATTCAATCAGTTTTCTACTGAGAATTCCGAGGATACTCTCGTTAACAAGATGGGTATATCGGTGATAATGTAAATTTTGGAACACTGATTTATTGAAGCAGTTCGCCGTAAATCACGCTCATGATGCATAAAATAGCTGTTTATCCTCTTTTGGGTTTCCACAACACAAACGACGCATCCACCTCAAGCTTGGCTAGGAGACAGTCATGGAAAATTGGTCGACAGTCTCCGGTAAGCACTTCCATGGAGGCAGCCAGACAGTCAGTATACTGAACACAGATCCTGGGGCATTCTTGATGACGAAGAAGGTCAGCCTGTGTGCCAGCATAAACCGACATTGGTAGAACACCCGTATGCGACTGGATATGGTACGATACGTCTGCAATGAGCCGAAAGTGAAACTAAAACTTTAAAAATACGTCCGAAGGTACCTGTACATACGAGTAGCATCAGTACATATACCCACTTTTTAGCTTAGTCACATTATACCACATTGGTTCGAATGTCAGAATCCCCAGTAGCTGTTCATCGTGGATTTCCTACAAACTCATGTTACTTAAGAATATGACACAGAAATGTTATCAGAATTCAAGGCTATTGGAGAATAATCGTGGGCATAGGACAGCTTAGTCGATCGTTTGACGAGGGATTCGTGTGTGCCTGGAATGTTTATTTGGTTGTCATGTCTGTGTTGGGACCATTACACACCAGAATGATTTGGAGTTTTCAGTGTCCGACCTTGTAGAGTGGGTTGCATTACAATATATTTTGATGTGATGCAATCCTGAAGCGGTTAGTGTATCCGTGAGGTAGCCTGATAAGACCCAGATTGATTTCTTGTCTCACGAAGACATGTACGAGGGCTGCTAGTGGTGGCTTCGATGATAGGTCATGTGACATCTCTGATATCTACGCTTCTAGACGACTCGTTGCTTTATGGCTGAAATATTGCTGAACATTGTTAAGCTGAACATTAGGATTCTATGTATAGAACATCATCATTTCTTGCTGACATGATTGGAAACTGTTGAATGCGTCTCTGTTGTAGGCAACGACCTTGTTTGTTGTTGTTTTTGTTTTACTATTTTCATATCATACATAATTGGAATTGGTGTTAACTGTCATACGAAATAGATCTTTCGATTACTGACGCGGTAATTGTTTTATGGACGACGGCTGAATATTGAATTACAAGCGTCTAATCCGTCATTCATAATTCAGCCATCGTCCGTTAAAGAATATCCGGGCCCATAATCCGAAGACCTATTCAATATTCTACATAACGCCATTAGCACCAAATTCAAAAAGACAACCATAGTATACACAAACATAGGCTAGTTTCCTGCAAGAGAGAAGCGGTCAACAGTGTTCAATGATGAAGGCAAGACATCATGATGTTCCAAAAATATCGAATCCGTATTGCTGATCAGTATCTTTATCCATATGATATTCCTTGTAAAGTCGTCATCTAGAGAATGATGTATCTCAGTCACGCTTTGATTGTGACTGTTCATATGAGCACCATGAGCGTCTTAAAATACATGGGTTCATACGGTACCTAGCTCAGGGTTAAGCGGAATAAGGCACAAGTTACGAAACGTAACGCCAACGATCTTGCACGCTTCGCTCGTATCTTGCTATCAGCATGCGATTTTTTAAATTTGAGAAACTTTGAGCGATAGCGCTTGGTCGTATAGCCTTGTTTTATATGTGTTTTTTTTATAAATAATGTTTTGTGACGTTAATTAAAATCGTCACATTTAACCCTATCTGGCAAGCGGCGGGGGGGCCGGAAAGTGCTCCCCCCCTAGTGAACCTAGTGAACTCTGCTGCTCCGAAACGACAGAACCGAGGAGGCTGAAACTTGGATTTTGAGCCTATTTTCATATACCCCTGGGCAGAGGATCATGGGTAAATTCAAAATGGCGGCCATGTGGTATCCGCGAAAGTCGTGTTTTTCAATCTTTTCGCTCCATTTCTTCACATTTTTCTTGTCTAAAAGGCCTTGAAAATATTTTATTTATACAAAACTAATTATTCTCTGTTTTATTAGTTGTTTTTTTCAAGAGAAAAATCTGAAAAATGAAAATTTCGAAAAATCGACGCCAAAAAGGCCGAAAAATGGCTTCCGAGAAGATGACATCACTGTGACGTCATCATGGCGTCCATCTTGAGTTTTTTAACATTTCCCGGTAGAGCTTGAACCCAAGATACTGTGTGGTAAGTTTCAGCGCTCTAGCCTTAGTGGTAGAGAAAATATATAGGGGGGCACTTTCCGCCCCCCCCCCCGGCTGCGATACACCCCAAATCGCCCAGGCCAGATAGGGTTAACACAGAATCTAGCAAATGCTACTAGGAGAGATATGTATACGCCATATGCAGGTCTTACTGAAATATTACTGTTCAGAAAGGGATAGTATACGATGTCGAAATTGTAACCATCTCTATTGTCATAAAGTCAGAAAGATGTAGGTCTAAATATGATGTGCCTGTAGGGCTATCTGTAGTTTCCTTCAAATCGAGTGAAGGTGGATATATATCCTTCACTGTATCATTTATATAGCGATTATCCACAGCGAGAAGATCGTCCATATTGCTGAGAAGGAACGGACTTTGAATTGATGTTTTTAAAAGCGCCTGCATGCAGTTATATTTATAAGAGAACAGACATAGGTCAGCCAACAAGGGGGGGGGTTGCACAATTAGTACCCATTGGAATACCTATATGCTGTTGATATATTAATGCCAAATTTCAAATAGATATTTTTAATGCGAAATTCAAGCAACTCTACAAACAAAGAAACATCCCATGAATGATATCCCTTGTATGTAGTAGAGCCAAAAGAATGCTTTTTGGCTTTCGACATTACCATATCTTTTGTAATTTTCTTGAACACAGACATTATTACTGAACTTAGACGGTCAATAGGATCTTGATGAGATATTGTAGTATAGAGAGTCGAGAAATCACATGTGGATACATGTCTGTACGGTATGTGACCTTTAGCATCAAGTTCGCCCGTAAGATATTTTGAGTTTTTCAATATCAACATGTACATTCAACGTGTTTTTAGAAATACTGGCGCAATACCTTTCCCAAAATGCTTTCATCTCCTAAAGGTCACTCGTCAACAGGGCTGAAAGAAGCCTGATGGTGCAGCTTCCAGACCCAGCTATGAGACTAGCTTTGTATGGTGATTTATGCATTTTGGGATTCCAGTATACTTTGGCATGTCGTTATGATTGGTTGGAAGACAAATACCTCTTTCCCTGACAAACGTTTTGTGATTGCTAAATAAATCTTCCAGAGTAAATGCAGTTTGGGATTAGGTAGACGTATTTGATGATATGTTTACACTCAATTCCTTAATAATAATACCTTATTTTATTTTTATTTTTTATTTATTTTTATTTTGATTCGTTGTCCCACTAAGCTACAAACTAATCTCCCGGGGAGACGAAATAAGTGTATGTACGATACAGTGCAAGTGCAGATAAAACATAACGATAAAATACCATTAAATTTCAGCTGCCTTAGAGATAATAAACTTACAGATAAAATTCTCCACTCCGCTCGAATTTGGAAAACAGGTATTGATAACATTGTGTTTTAAAACTATTAACAGAAGCAGCCGTCCGAATATTTTCGTGCCTAAGCCAAACAATTATATAGCGTCAATATGCGAAAGTACCATATCTCAAGGAAGCTTTGCAAATCGACATACCCTTCAACACAGTGATACTTACATCTTTGGCTGTAATGTGCCTCTTGGTGTGGTACTAAATGGAAGATAAACAGTAATTTAGTTGGAATTTAACAAACAAACATTCCTGCCTCTATAACCAGCACTTTAATTTAATGTACGTCTGGTTGGAGTGTCAATAGTTTGATAACAGGACATTCTCTCAATTAGTGCAGGATGAGTACGGTTGATAGCTTGCATTTTTAAAGTTTTCTTTGATATGAGAGGTATTCTGCCATACGATCGACATACTATGTTATACAATTCCATGGAACTGAGAGGAGATCTAACCAGGTCGATATATGTGGACGACGGCTGAATAATGAATGACGGACCAGACGCTTGTAATCTGTCCTCTTTAATTTGGATATATACTTCGAGGTCACATCGTCAAATACATTTGAATTGGGTATAACTTCGCGGTTCGCAGATTCCTCAAATCTAAGTACTACGATATGAATAGTTGAACATTTGGCTAATTATTCAAGAAATCCTTATACTGGTTGTACCTCTTTGGGTACGTATATTGACAGATCTTAACCCTATCTGGCCTTGGCTATTTGGGACCTGTTCATTCCTGTGGGTCCCCCCCCCCTCCCCCCACCACTTATTATTTTTCCTGCCCCTTGAGCTAGGGGGCTGAAATTACCACACTATACCCTGGGGTCAAGATGGCGGCTTTGATGAGTGACGTCTTTTCAAAATCATTTTTTTTTTATTTATGCAATTTCTCCGCAAAAAAATGCATGGGTAATTAGTAAATATTAAGATGATATGAAATAAGATCGTTTTGTCCACTTTTCATCGCAAAAAAGCAGAAATTTTGAAGAAAAATGATGAAAACATCACATTTCTGGTGTCCGCCATCTTGAATTTAACCATGGTCCTCTGCTCGTCGTTCCGGAGATAGCACAGAATGTTTGGAAGGGTGGGTCATTTTGGCCCAGGCCTGTTAGGGTTAAACGCGGTGCAGTTTAGTGCTACATGTATGTTCCTTACCTCCGAACACTTGGACCTCTGTCCAGCCGTTATTAGCTTTCCTATGGACAGACATAACAACTATCTTAATCCATTGAGATGCAACCGGGATCAAAGTATAATTGTTCCAATAGAAACCATTCGATGGGTTTGGGAGAGTAACCTTGTAGAAAGAAGAAAATACAACGGTTAGAGACATGATAAATATTGTATTTGTTGGGGCAAATAACGTCCTGATAGTGCTTTTAGATGGCGATAAAAGGTACACGCTTGTTCGAGCACGTGTAGACATCTTGCCAACACCGACTGGTTAAATGATCTGCTCGAGTGACGTGGTGGGTCCATGTCTGGCGGGCATGTGTACAATATATAGCTAAATGCGATGGAGTAGACATTATTATGAACTTACGCTTTGGACGGATCCGTCACTGAACCTCAACTGGACATCTTTGTTTCTTTCCCGTTGGAGCTGTCTATCCATCAACCGGATTTTATCGATTAGGTAGGTACCATCAAATTGGAGTAAAAGCCAAAGACCAACGCCTTGCGACCAACTTGCGAACGACCGTTCTGAAGTGGAGGTAAACATGAGCTGTTAGCGGCATGCAATGGTGACGGTACCACATACACTATATCAAGCGACGGATCCGGCATTCAATATTCACTCATCAGCCATGAAATAATTTCTTCCTCAATAATCGCAATACCTATGTCCTATGACACTTGGCACCAGTTCCAAATGTGTATGGAATAAAAATAATAAAAACACAAGATGGTTTTCTACAGACTTATATTCACGAATCAGAGAGCTGTGATGATATAATATCCATGCAAATCCATCGGATGGAAAAGAATGAGATTTGTGAGCGTTAGATGTACGCGGCGAATGTAAGTTCTTATTCAAGACACCCGTCTGTAGATCTCTGGATAATCGAACGATCATAGGGACTAAGAGCCAGGAGCGGATACAATACACACAAGTCATGGTATCATATGTATTGCATATCGAATTTAGTGAATGAATTGGTGTATTTGCGCTATACCACGCTGCATTGCAGTGAACTTACACGTGAATGGTCAGTATCTGAACGATCCTACCATTAGCTGGAAATAGCCTGGAGGTTTCCAGTCAAATATCGATCGACCGCCTCCGCTAAACGGGCTTATTTGCATCACATCGGATAATAAATCCGAAGCCATTGCTGTCGCGAAATAGCCCAGATGTTCTGGTTGATTCAGGAATGGGGAATGGGTCGTATAGTATTCCGACATCCTGAGCTAGGGGTGAGAAAATTGCCACAATGTATCTTGGAATCAATGTCAATATGACCGCTTTGATGGCGTTATAGTGACGTCATATTCTAAATATAGATGTCTTGGTATACACCACTTAGCGCCCGTTTTGAATATGCCCATGATCCGTTGCTTGGATGGGTATACAAATGGACTCAAAATAGAACTGTTGGTAGGTATAAAACACTACCTTTACTACTCAAACATACTGTTTATCATTCAATTTCCATATTTAATTAGTTACCGGTTTCTCTCCCATCAACAGCATTATCGCACGAGTATGGACTGCTATGTTCTGAGGACGCACAGCACAAAGCTCCCAGGGCAATATTGTCTTCTGGAAGAGAAAATATATCATGGAGTCATCAGGGTAAACGGATCAACTCATAGTCACTGTCAGCAAAAATAATGCTACCCTGCGAACGCGATTTTCTTTCGTCAGCACGAGATCGATGCAATTTATGATGACTTGAAAAGAGTAAGTGGGGAAAGTCGAATAAAAGGTATCTTCAACATTATGAAGTCATATTACATAATCAGAGAAGGAAACGGGTGGAATGTACTGTAATTTCTTGGAGATTTCCTGTGAAAATGCCAGTGTTTGGTGTCTCTGCTAAACACCGCCTTATATATTAAACTTAGAACCTATTCCTAATTCATTATATACAAATAATTCCATCGATTTTAGGAACGTTTTCATGTCAAAATATATAACGTTTAGAAAACAAATGCATGACTGGCCGGCACTTGCAAGAATAACAACAACACGGAAATTTGAGCTAATATTTCAGAACATACCCAAACTTAACGGCAGAAGTATTCACTACGCAAAAGAGGTGTATATCTATTATCAGTTCGTCAAGTGATTCCATGCCAGTAGCTTCCAACAAAAAACTGCAACTTGAATAGTCATCACCCGTTAGTTTTCTATGACCTTTCCAATATGACTCCGATACAAAGCTGGCTCCCCAAATAACAGCCTCATATCCGTATTCATGACCTCATAAAATACTAATAAATTCTTCCCTTCTGATTTTAGTCAACTTTAGGGTGTATTGGTATTAATACAGTTTAGGAATACGGCATGAACACATTAGCAAGTAAATTCTGAGGGTAATTCCAGCAAGTAAACTTCCTGAAATTGCGGTACTCCCTCGTTTTTCTTATGAAACTGTGATGGGCATCCAAAGAAAGTTTGCTAGGTTTGTTGGTATGACATCCCTACGTCGCTATTTGTGTTTAGGGATTGCCATTAACTGTCTAGAAGCTTATCCGTATACTATTATTATTTGAAGAGAAATGCCGATCAACACAAATGTTTGGTGGTATTTGCAGATGGGGAGGATACACCCATGCAGACCGCGTTCACCCGGCTCAGTATATCTTACTATCTCCATTGTACGTTTATATATAGTAAATAAAAACACACTACAAGAATGTAGAATGCGAGCTAAAACTATATTGTTAACCGGTTTCGGCGATTTTCGCCTTTTAAAAACAAATATGATACATTTTACAAGCGTATATATACTGGTCTAATTGCTAATGGTTACAGAAGTAAACACAAGAAAACAAGACTCAGCACATATCAGTAAATAACCATACCAGTTGGAGTCCGTTCATACAGGGGATTTTAAGATATCCAGCTGTGAAATATGAACAATTCGTTAATGACTTATACATATTGGTATATTAAGGATAGTCGAGTTAAAATCAACATAAACGAGTCGGGACAGGATACTATTGTATCTATAGATCATTTGTTATGGTATGCAGCTGTCCCTGTATGTACTACACAATAGAAAAACACATCGAACGACATATATTCCCATGCTATTATCTATTCAGATCCGGTGAGAATTTCCGCAGAAAGAAATCCTCCATCTGTAGTCTTCTAGATGAATCTTCGGTTTTCAGCTTGTAAAAGGGGAAAATTCTGAACTTCAAATCCAAATTTTTGGCACATTCTCCTATGTGTTTACTAACATGGAGATGTCTGAGGGCGGGTGTATTTATTTGTTGTCGATGTACTCGGGTGCAGTTACGAAGTGTATCACCTGTTCCTCCTATATAGATACTCGTGCAACCATTACAACAAAGAACATAGATAAGGTTTTGAGTGCTACAGTTCATGTTGTTCCGTACCTCGAAGTGGGTATTCGTTTTGCGAAAATAGAAGGATCTGTCCACGATGATATTATCGCAGCATTTGCAACGTTCATCGCCACATTTAGATGTCTTACAGGGGGCTGCGTTGGGTGGTTGAAAATGAACTTTCGTTAGAAGTTTTTTCAAGTTTGGTGCCTGGCGTTTCCCATTAATTAATTTTACACCACCAAACGCCTTTCGAAGTCGTTCATTTGAATCTAACATTTGCATGTTATTAGCAATGACTGTAAAGAAATTATCGTTATTAGGGTTGTGTGTGTTTATGAAAGTCAAAATATTCTCTGCTGTCTTTTCTTTCCGGGGTTTTCTTAACTCGTTTATGTCTATAGAAAGTGCTTTTTCAAATCCTTTCTGTATTACCGACTCTGGGTAATTTCTGTTAATGAGGTATTGCCTTAGTTCATTTAATCGGCTTAGTCGGAGGTCCCCTTTTGTAACAATAGTACATATTCGTCTCGCCAGATTGAATGGAACTTGGTTTTTTGTGCTCCTTGGGTGGCAGGATTTGTATGATAAGTACTGTTTCGTGTCAGTTGGTTTGTAAAAAATATCTGTAATAATCTCGTTGTTTTCACGTTTCAGTTGGATGTCTAAAAAGGAAATTTCCGTTTTGCTGCTTTCTGTGGTAAACTGAATATTAGGGTCGAGATTGTTGATGAGTTTGTGAAAGTCATTCAGTTCGCCATCCTCAGTATTCCATAATAAGAAACAATCGTCCAAAAATCTTTTAAACGATCCCTCCAATTTTTCTTTTACATGGCTACCAAATTGTTTCTCAACATTACTGTACAGTTCTTTCTCAAGAAATCCTAAAACTAGCGTGGCGTAAGTGAGAGCAAATTTTGTACCCATAGCCGTGCCTAAGAGTTGCCGATAGTTTTTTTTACCGAATTCAAATGAATTGTTTCTCAATATGATATCTATTCCTGATAAGATAAATTCTTTCGGAAATCTATCTTCATCTTGATTCGGGTAATTTTCGAGCCAATATGTAATCGCTCTCAAACCTAGATCATGTGTAATGCTGCCGTAAAGATTTGTTACGTCCAAAGTGCAAAATATTTCTTCATCGAGGATATTCGAGGGTATGTGATTGAGAAAATCGATGTCATCTCTTACATAAGACGGCACGAATTTAATGTATGGCTTTAAAAGTATGTCTATAAGTTCACTCAGCCTGCTAATCTGTGGGTTCTGAGATGCTGACGTATTCAGATTTCTGTTCTTTGATGGCATCGATAATGATCTGAGATTTGTGTACTTTAGGTAACCCATATAGTTGACTAGTTTTAGATTCAAATTTATTGAGAAATGTCTTTTCGGCTTTGGTGAGACGTCCACCGACATTTTGTACTAGTTTATCTATTTTGGTTTTTGTGAGCTTATCTGCGTTTCCTGTTAAACCTTCGTAACTTTGATTTTTGTTTACTATCTCTAACATCTTATGCTCATAGTAATGGCTATCCATGATTACTATAGCTGATCCCTTATCGGCCTCTTTTATCTGAACGGTTTTGTTATTGCGTAGACTTTTGAGAGATAACTTTTCTGTTTTTGTCAAGTTCGAACGTAGATATATATATATATTTATATATATATGTATATATACACAAACTGATCGATATGTAATTACTATCGCAGATGGATATATCTTACATGAATTGATAAACAGTGTGACAAAAATTATGGAAGAAAAAATGTTCAATTTCTAACTTTTGTGTAGTTTTCAATCGTAACAATGTTGACCGTGTTATTGTAAGACTGGACCAATTTGCAGCATGATTGGTTGGGAAATTGTTTTAAAATATATTTCACGTTCTCTCGCTTGAACTTTTTCTGAAGAGTTCCCGTGATAACACATGTTTCCTGGTAGAGCGAAACAGTTTGGTTACTGTTTCGAAATCATCGCTTCAGGGTTAAAATATAATGATATATAAGCAAGAAAGATTTGGTGTACTGAGGGTGCCGCGAAAACAAATTTCAAGGTCTTGACGAAATCAGCACCAGGATAATATGTAGTGGAACTGCCGTTTTGTTGCAACCATGTGTCGGTCCATTCGATGGTGCAGCTAGTTTTTCCTACATCAATACTACATATAGAATGATGTTCTGAATGTTCATATATTATTCGCCTTCATTCTCCCATCTTAGACAAGAACACAATATACGATATTTTCAAGGAAAACATATTGATGATCATGTTATCTATATAAGCGGTCGGTGTGTCGGTGTGAAGCATGAATCAACGAACTGTTAATTAAACATCTGCCGATTGATTTTCCAGTATTTTCAAGAGTCTTTGTTCCAGAACTCGATGGGAAGTCGCAGAGAATTATCGTCTCCGAGTAATGTATTGTTGGTCACGACGTTTAACAAATCAGTCCCTACTATAGCACAAGTTGATGGAAGAGAACGTGTCCAATAATCAATCTTGTTCTCAGTTCAGAAGGATGCAGAACGATGACATCGGAATCCATCTGTCAAAGTCACGATCAGACAATAATCGTTTTCCCCAAGAACAAATGACCATCACAAATTACAATAAAGCGGGATGTTTGTTATGTAGTTAATGAACATAGACCAAATAATATGTAAATACGATTTGAGACTCAAAGATATGTTTTGTGTACACTATCAGAATTTCTGGATACAGACGTGACGTACCCGAACAACTGGGTCAAAAGGACCCCAAATGTTTGGGTCAAAATGGAATTTGAAAACTCTTTGGGTCCGTCACGTTTATATCCAAAAATACCTGGTCAGTTTGACCCAATCCTTCTGACACTGTAGTAGGTAGTCCAGTAGAAGCCCAGTGGAAATGTTCTCAAAATGCATGCGTTAGCGGTCACGTCCAATTAATCAAGGCACTTTCGAGTGGACCGAGAAATTTTCCGGCTGTAGCCGAGATGACAGAATCGAGAGCTCTCTCGAATAGTCTCGGTTTTCTCTTGTTTCCATTGTCCCGGATTTTGAGATGAACAGGACATTTATCGGTAATCTCGAATCTTCTCGTTTTCTAAAAGTCATTTATTATTATCGTGAATTTGGCAGTTTATAAACCTCAGAGACGACCAGTTTGTTGAGTTGGTACCATAGATTGTTATTCAATGTTTACAATGTAGGTTCCCAGATGATGAAAGATACACGGTGTATTAAAGTGGCCCACGGCACAACGTATGCAAAAGTGTTTGTAACTAGAAAATCAATTACAGTCGTATGGGAGCCCAGTTTTGCCACACCCCTCTCACAAACCCGAACGTCTCAATGGCGGTTTTATATAGGATGTCAGCCTGTTTTACGGGGTCGACGTTGATTCAACCCATCCGAGAAAGGCAACAGTTATAATATGTTTGTTCGTATTCCAATCAATCGTTCAATGATTCGGATTTTCAAACCAACCTCTACTGTACATTTTGAGGTCTATAAAACTTGCTGGTTGCGCATACCCCAATGTGGTCTTGGGCTCTAGAGGCTATCGAAAATGTTTCATTTATTAGTGCACCCTGGATACGATTTGTATGTATGTCCAAGCGTGAAAGCAGGAAAATAAATATATTAGCCCAGAGTGGAAGCATCCCAAAAATATGCTTCGCGGTCATTCAGTGAATAATATCTCTCAGCGTTTTTCCTCAAATTTTGGATACCTCTGTCAGAAATTGAATTGTCCGCGACTAAGCAATGTGGGAGCATGACCAATACGGGAATTTCTTTCTGTCGCTGAAATTCATTAGGGTTGACCATAATATCGGACCGAACAACTAAAATTGGATTGATCGAACCGACATATGATCAAATGAAATAAATGTAAACTTACCTGTTGAAGCAGGACGAATTAAAATTAGCAGCAGGATATGAGTAACGAGCATCGCGTCAATGAAGTAAAACATATACTCTGATTACAGGACTGATGTAGCGTGTATCCAGTACTCATTAGGCTTATTTCACAACTGTCTACACATACAACGCAGGGGTCTATTTCCGTTCGTCTTTAGCTCTAACGGTTGAGAATCTTCCAGTTAAGTGTACGGTAACCAAGGATGCTAGTCCATGGAAACCCAGTATTAGGTACGGCAAGCGTTACGTACTGTGGTCGGGTAAAATTGAAAGATATGCAAGCGAATTACGGGCATCTAGTTGGTCATTCATTATTCTGCCGTCGTCCATCGAAGAATTTCCGCGTCCATAATCAAAGGCCTATTCTATATTCCATATATAAACAACATTGGCACAAATACACAATCATAGTATACATAAACATAGGCTAGGGTCCACAGTTATCAATGATGCCAGCAAGACATCATGATGTCCCAAAAATACCAAATCCGTATCGCTGATCAGTATTTTGAAACCATATGATATTCGTTGTACGGTCGTCATCTAGAGAATGATGTATCTCAGTCACGAAGACAATCGAATAAAAATTGCAAATCAGATAAAATTCCAAGGTGATTAAAAACATGCTTATAGAAGCATTTTCTTTTGTTCAAGGTTTATTTGTTGTATCTGAGTCACCCTCAGCGAACTTTTTTGCTTATATATGTGACGTTTCCGCGCGCTCTGCGCAATGGTTTATTTCAAGCGCCAGTCTGTTTTATGTTGCTTTATTTTCGTCGAAATCAATCAGCACACAATTTTATTTGGTAGAATTTAATACGTTAATTATTGTTCTATAAAGTGTTTTGGACCAAACTTGGATCGCTTCAACTGAAAAATGAAAGCTATGTTACTTGTTTGACCGCAGTACTAACCTCGATGTGTAATTTGTTTTATAATTTGGTATTATTCATTGCAGATTTCATTTTACTAACATTACAGTCTTGTTCAAATGAGGAGATTATATCAACAAAGTTTATTCATGACTTAAGCTAAATACTGACAATCGGAACTAATCCACACCACAGGCGGTCCCTGAAAAACCGTCGGCTTGAAACAACAGCGAAGTGAAAGGGGTACCAATTTCTTTGAAAGAAAAAATGAAACAGCACTGATGGCGGCGCTTGATAATATACTCACGTTCTATTATTTATTGCTGATTTCATGTGTCTAGGAAATTAACCAAATAAAGTAATTATCACCCAATTCAGAGAGCAATCACGCTTTAGACCAACGCATACATTTAATATTAATATAAACGATACCGCGTGTTGTTTGTTCGAAATCTTCGTTCGAGCGTTTAAGTATATATTATTCTATGGTTTCCAGTGAATTACCAACCGCTTCTGTTGTCTTCATATCCGCTTTATTTATGAATACAGAGGACATCTCTGACGACAAGACTCTCTTTTCTGATACACTTTCGGAGAAACATATGGCATTTTATTCTAAGATTTGTAGAATTTATTTCTATATAACTGAGCCAGTTTATATATTTTCAATTGGTGATGTTTCTTTCTTTCCATGCATGACGTGCAGAGTAATTGCGCTGTCAAAGCAAAAATGCGACTACAGATCTCTAGACGGAATAACAAAATAGCATTAAATGATTCATATTCAATTTAATTCATTATCCGTGTTTAAATGCATATATACTCGCCCAGATTAATCTCGCAGCCACAGAGTACATATATAAGGAATCTACGCCTCCCGAATAGTTCAAACTTTCATTTGACGGCATCTCGATTCCAATCTCGAATCATGTGAAGTTATTTCGAGGAGGATCGAGATGGTCTTCTGCTTCGAGAGAAAACCGGGAGCAAACCGGGACAACAATCGATAGAGAGAAGCCGGGACCCTTCGAGACGAGATATTTATCGGTTTTACTCGTTTATCGAGAAACCGTCTCGATCGATTGAACGTGACCCCTTAGATAAAAGAAGAAAAAGACTTAAGATGGAATAATCGTTTGCTTATGTGATAGGTTTATTCACTACAAAATAAACGTCTAGTTTCATCAACAAAATCCATGTGACATATTTTTTCGAACTACATCATCGCCCTCACAAACTCTTCAGTTCACCACAACAAGCCAGCGAAGGACCGTTCTGTAGCGAAATATCAATTCAGGAATTTACAGTTTGTTATTTATGCTGTGACTTACGATGAAATAGCTGTACATTACATCCCGTTTTGTTTGTTTTGTTGTATATTTATTGCGCACCAACATCTTGGTTTTCCAGCCAGTCTCCTTTTGAAAAAGGGAAAACGCCGTGTATCAGAGTATCAGCCGCCGGTGAACTGCGACTAGAAGCCCCTGCTGGCTAGGAGTCAAACACCGTACACGAGATACCGAAGCCGGCGAAGGTGTCATCCTAACTCAAAGAAGTATGGCCCTCAGTCCGCGAGTATTCGAATTATTCTAGCACACAGAGTATTTCTGTGTCAGATGTGTCGTAAAATGATACTAATATGCAATAAATTGTCCGATCGCATCGCTTCACCAATTTCGCTGTCTTCGATCACCTGAGGCCGCCATGTTGGTTGCTACGCAATCTTCGTGGCGTAGGAATCAATAACCGTGAAGCGGCCGAACGACATTTGCGATCTATAATGGCTATTTTATGGTCGGAAATTTGTACCAGTTAACCAATCAAATTGCTGAAACAAACTATATTGGATTAGAATGTTCTTTTGACGTTGCTTAGGTGCGTTTGTTTTTCATCCAAAGACGTTATTAGCATGTGAGACGCAGAAAGATATATGTTGACGGAAAAACGCCTATGCCAGTCGTCCATACATCAGTAAGCCGTGTTTATGGGGACAGCCTTATCTTAGAGAGAGTAACTTTAGAGATGTATAGCCTGTATATCGATGAGCAATATTGAACTGTTTCCAAATACATGAACAATCTATCAAAAGTTCAAAAATTATATTTGAATAAATGTCGAATAAAACGTGGCGGCTACATACACACTCGTGGTAAACTCAAATATAATAATTGCAGGATCCTTCACGTGTTTCTATGGAAACTGAATTTGGGTTACGGTGGATTTTTGTGTAACTTTAGCATTTTTTACCTCTGAGGACAGATACCTAAGGTTTTACACTTGGTGAAGATATGTAATGTAAGATATATAAAGTTTCCAATATTCAAAAGGTTGAGAGACAGATATTTTGGGGTTTTCATAATCTCTCCTTTTTCTTCTTTCCCGGTATCTGTTGCTCGTTCTGTTTTTCTTTTCCCAAGTATAGAAGTCATCTGTCGATTCCTGATAGCTTGCCAGGTCGGAATAAATACATTGTGGTAGCATCGGCTCTCTGCTTACAAACATGGCCAGGTTATCAGTCCAAGATTGATTTTGGTTTGAAGTATCTTATAAATCCTCATTATAATTTTTCAAATATACCAAATACAGGTCACATTTTGATGAATGATGAATTCATTTTCATGCACTGGACCATCGTCTTTTTCCAGGCTGATATTTAAGTATTTATACTCCAGAAAGATTTGGTTTTGCAGATATTGGATATCAGCTTTATTAGGAATCACCCTGCACAAAAGTGTGAGGCGTATTAACTCCGCAAGGCCGGCGATGGCTATTATGGCCAACCTACCAAACTTTCTGTCCTATCTCCGAAAGGACAAGAAAATGAGAGCTGTCACTTCGTGACTTTTTATTTGGTCATATTGGTGTCATTTTGAGCCTATTTGCATAACTCCAAGAGCAGTGGATGATGGAGAAATAATAACAAAATTTCGGCCACGTGGGTATCAGAAAAAGTGATATTTTCGTCATTTTTCTTAAAAATTCATGCTTTTCGGTCAGGAAAAGTGAAAAAGACTATTTTTGCGAAGAAAACACATAAATAAAAAAATCGAAAAAAACGACCATTTTGTCATTTTCGAAAATCGCCCTGTCCAGATAGGGTTAACTCTATGCTATTACGTATAATCCGTTCATGATCTACCTAGGGGCCCCAACATAATTCTCAGGAGGGATAATGGAGGTGAGGAAAGAAAAAGCACTGATGTGCAATGTCGGATTATATGCATTTACTCTTCACAACAGAAAGAGTACACTCCACCCCGCAGCCACAACTCGTATTGTTACTGTCCCAGCTCTAAATGACCGGCTACATGTCCGGCATATTATTTTGTGAGGACATGGGGCAGGGTGTAGTTTTTTTTCTGATAACCCGGCCAGGCATTTGCGACGCTACATCATCATTAAGAAGGTGTGGAATCCGCCGTCTTCATTTATCGATATTTCCGTCGTGATCCGGTGTAGCTTTGATTTGAGAACCGGTAGAGCCAATGTCGTAGAAAATAACGCAAATACGAGGGGCTTGTTTAGGACGGAAATTTCAAACAAAAAAGGCATGACAGTACCGAATCAGGGGTATCGACCGTGTTAAATGTACTATCTCAATCCAACTTGATGTACAGGACTCAAAGTATAGTTATTCAAATAGTAACAAGTCACCAGTTGAGGGAGAGCCATCAAGGCTACATAGTGTGTTTCTCATAATTGAAATGAATTTGTCAATACTGTTAATACTGTTTTCCTTATTTTTTGGTCATTGCAATTTCTAGAATCAGTGAAATTGTTGCATGTTGTGCAGTGGCAGTCACTTATCTGTATATGTGTTATTAGAAGAGTCATGCGTCCTTTCGACCGCCCGGGCCACTAGGTAGATCCGTGTATGACTGTGCCGGGTGTGGATGTATGATCTTAAAAATGGGACCCTGCACATGTGATTCTAGGGTAAGAGAAAGGTGTGGGAAGAAGTGACGCAATTACCCGACGGTTAATACGTTATAATCCTCGTGGGTTCGAGGCGGTGATTCGAGAGCATTTTGTGACAATCATCTTAATATTTGCACTTCTTTTTATAAGTTTTAAACCTATCTTATTTCCTGGGGCAGATCTTTAACGAAGGGTCTGAAAGACATTTCTTCTGAAAATACACTGAATGTATCATCGGTGTGCACTCTAAATCTCAGTAACGCTGTTCGGGGGATTTAGGCCGCATTTTCCATGAGCCTATCCTTGTTAATTCTACCTCGTCATCATCTACGTCACTACGGAGTCACGTGAGATAGTACGCACGTGCTTATCGTCTGCAGTGTACCACTAGCTTTCGTAGCGTCAGGACGCACTTGTGAGCTTCACGAAGTTGGAGCCAATTTCTTCGATAATTCGGAGATATTTTCTGATAGAGACGTATAATTACGTCGTCAGTAAGAAGTGCAATCACTTTCCTGCAATCATTTCGGTCATATATTGTGAATTATGACTGAAATAGACGAAGATGTTAGTCTCCTGGATCATCTGCTCGACGAGCAGGAAGAGACATTGAACGGTATTTTGCCTACGTCCAGCGGGGCTAGGTCTAAGTCTAAGGCATCAGTCGCTAAAAATTTGAGTGGTAGTAACTCGACTAAGGGAATGTCACAGAAATCTGACGATCCTGGAGAAGGCACGTCTAATGATACAAATGCCTCTCAGTCCCAGCTAACCATGTCACTGTTGTCTGAAGTTAGAAATGTGCACAAACAACAGTTGAAATTTATGAGACAGCTCACGGAGGCTAGAGAACTGCCAAGGAAACGCACTCATAGTATGAGTGAATCTGATGAATTTAGTCAGTCAGACAGCGAGGCAGATTCGCAAGAATTAGATGAAGACGAGCAAAAATTGGCCGAGACCCCCGCAAAGAAGCGGGTCAAACAATCGGCTGGCGGTAGCCAGGCCGACCAGCGTCTGATCGGCCAGCCTGCTCAACAGTCCGTAGGAGACTGGGATGATCTGGTCAGCAATGTCGCAAAATCTAGCAGCAGTGGCCACGCCTCTGTTGGGACAGATTTACTTGGAGAAATCGCCACAGAATATGATGTTGAGCAATCGAAGGGCCCTGCAATTGAAAGCAAATTGGCGGGCATAATTAACAAAATGGCTCGTACGAAAATGAACGACGAAAAATTTAAGGAGAAGTTAAACCTCTATTCGCGGCCACAAAACTGCGAGGGGCTAAATGTGCCGAGAGTTAACACAGAAATCTGGGACTCGCTGACTCCAAAGTCTCGGAGTTCTGACATAAAGTTTCAGAGGATCCAGTCCATGCTCATGAAGTCGGTCGTACCGTTGACAACGACAGTACATGGATTTATAACTGCCGCGGAGACGGGTACGGACGTAAAACCTCTCGTTAAAAAGGCCACGGATGCTATCGCCCTGATCTTGCACTCTGTCTGTGAACTCAGTCAACGCAGGCGAGATAGTATCACATCGGGTCCGGAGTTGAATAAAAACTACCGGCGACTGGGGGCAGAACATCTTCCGGTAACTGATCTGCTGTTCGGTAACGATCTGCCCAAGAAGATCCAAGACATAAATGCCACCAATAAAGTGAGTCACAAATTGTCAACCTACCAATACTCGAAGCCTAAATTTGGCTAAAGCCTAAAGTACGGGAACTACAAGCATCGTTCTTATGACCGCACCCGAGACCAGTCCTGGTCAAAAAAACGACGGGCGCAAGTCTCGTTTCCACGGGTTCAAACCGAAGAAAAATCAACGCTTCCGCCACAGCTCCTGGAAAGAGGAGGGGGCGAGCAGAAGCAGCTCTAAATACCAGTCCACACCCTGTCAAGGTGAGTGGGACATTCTCAGATATTGTTTCTCAATCTCCAACTACTAGCAGTAGCTCTAGTAGCCTTAACGCTAATATGATTAAATTCGAGGCTGGGAGATTGAGGCATTTTACTGAATCATGGTTAAAGGTAACAAAAGATCCATTTATTCTTCAAATGATTGTGGGTTGCAATTTAGATCTGTTTGAACAGCCGAGGCAGCTTCACCCTCCAACAGAGAGGTTCTTCAGTAGCAAAGAAAGCAAAATCATTGACCAAGAAATAGCTAAGCTTCTAACAAAACAAGTTGTCATAGAAACTGAAATGAATCCCAATGGATTTGTATCACCGATCTTTTTGCGGCCAAAAAATGATGGGAGTTACAGGTTAATTTTAAACCTAAAACGGTTTAATGAGAGTGTAAAATACCAACACTTCAAAATGAATAGCCTAGAATCTGCACCACTGATGATGGAGAAAAACTGTTATATGGCCACTGTAGATCTACGAGATGCATACTATACTGTTCCTGTTGCAAAGTCTCAGCAAAAATATTTGCAGTTTATTTGGAGAGGTAAAACATACAAATTCACTTGTCTGCCAAATGGGCTATCATGTGCCCCACGGTTTTTTACGAAACTGATGTTTGCTAGTCTCAGAGGTCAAGGCCTTTTGTCGGTCGACTATATTGATGATATATATATCCAAGGATCCTCATATGAGGAATGTGAACGGAATGTTCAGAATACTGTTGATCGATTAGAAAGCCTTGGTTTCATTGTCCACTATGACAAATATGATCTTATTGCATCACGCCAAAAGAAATTTCTTGGATTCATCCTCGATTCCACAAACATGTCTGTAGCTCTAACCCCCGACAAAATCAGCCGAATTACTAGTGTTTCTCAAAAGCTGTGTACTAAGCAGACTGTAGTGATTCGAGAATTGGCTCAAGTCATAGGACTTATTGTATCAAGTTTTCCAGGTGTTCAGTGGGGCCCCTTACATTACAGAGAATTAGAAAACTGTAAGTCAGAAGCTCTGAAGAATAATGGTGGTAATTTTGATGCTGCTACTACACTCACTAATCAAGCCAAAACTGATTTACACTGGTGGACGCAGGAAGTTAATCTTTGTCCAAAACCAGTACTCCTACCAAAAACAGATATGCTGATTAATACAGATGCCTCAGGTAAAGGCTGGGGTGCAGTCTGTCACTCAGTAAAAACAGGGGGCGGTGGACTACAGAGGAAAGTACTAAGCACATAAACACCCTGGAATTATTGGCTGCTTTCTATGGTTTAAAAGCATTCACAGAATTACTGTCAGGGAAATGTGTAAAAATTTTCATTGATAATACAACTGCAGTGGCTCATATCAATAATACGGGCGGTTCCCACTCTCAGCGCTGCAATAGGGTGGCTAAGCAAATCTGGGAATGGTGCATCTCGAGCAATGTCTGGCTCATGGCTGCACATATAGCTGGTTCTAAGAATATTCTCGCTGACAAAGAGAGTCGCGTTTTTTTCATGATGGCACAGAATGGAAACTAAATTCTTCAATTTTCCAATCACTGACAGAAAAATTATTCAAACCAGAAATAGATCTGTTTGCTTCTGGTCTAAATTTTCAGCTTAAGCCCTACATTGCATGGAGGCCAGATTCATTGGCATCTGGAATAGATGCTTTTAGCATGGATTGGAGTAAACTGAAGTTTTATGCCTTCCCACCTTTTGTTTTGATCAGCAGAGTCCTGCAGAAGATACTGACAGACGAAGCAGAGGGGATAGTGATTTTACCACACTGGACAGCACAAGACTGGTTCCCGGGTGCAGTGAAACTGCTTGTACAGAGACCAATCATACTACCAACCACAAAGAAGAGTCTACACCTTCCATACAAGGAAGATGCAGTACATCCACTTCACAAAAAGCTGATTCTACTTGCCTGTCACTTATCAGGCAATCGTTACAAGCAAGAAACATTTCTGATAGAGCAACAAAGGTCATTCTGTCCTCATGGAGAGATTCCACCAAGAAACAATACAGGACATATATTCAGAGATGGCAGCTATACTGTGGTAAAAGGCATATTGATCCCCTGTAGAGACTGTACTGGATTTCTTAGCAGAGTAAGAAGACAAGTTCAATACATTTCACATGGTGACAGTTCAATAGTAACGAAGCCAGTTACACACTTACAATACAATATCGATTTAATTTGACAAGGTGATTGAACTATCGATGAGGTAGCGAAACTAAAATTAAGAACTGCTTGCTACATGTATACCATGTTTGGTTGTATTGAAATACACATTTGAAGTTCACTCAATGGAATTGGTTATTCATTACATGGTTATAATGGTCTCACAGGCCAGGACTTTAAAATCTCACGTGACTCCGTAGTGAAATAGATGATGACGAGGTAGAATTAGAAAATTAAACGAAACTTACCAAAGTTGAAGTTTAATTGAAATTCTACCGAGTCATCATCAGGAACGGAGGCGTTAAGTGCCCTCCCTTTCCCTACCCTAGATAACATGCACAAGCTGTGCCTGTTTCGACCAACTTTAAATCATGCAGACGATAAGCACGTGCGTACTATCTCACTTAACTCCTCCGTTCCTGATGATGACTCGGTAGAATTTCAATCAAACTTCAACTTTGGTAAGTTTCGTTTAATTTTCTAATTATGATGCTAAAATACTGCATACGCCTGGATAAGCGTGGTGATAACAACCTCCTTTCAGTGACGTACTTAATTTCATGCAAACTTAATGAAGAGAGAGGGTATCTTGAATTCTATGTTTTGGAACATCATGAGGTCGTGTCGGCATCTTTGAAAATATTGACCGTTTCTCTCTTGTAAGAAACCAGCCTATTTTTATGTATACTATGATTTTTTTAACTTGGTGCTAATGTTGTTATATGAATTAAGTGTTACGATTATAGACGCGGAAATTCTTTAATTGGCGACAGCTGGATACTGAATCAGGGACTAGACGCATGTATTGGGTTCATGGTAAAAAGTCATTATTATCAATGCTTGATGCCCGAATTCTTAACAGATTAGCACTAGACCAGCAAATG
The DNA here is from genome assembly GCA_036873755.1 of Hanleya hanleyi. Classification (NCBI taxonomy): domain Eukaryota; kingdom Metazoa; phylum Mollusca; class Polyplacophora; order Lepidopleurida; family Hanleyidae; genus Hanleya; species Hanleya hanleyi. The sequence goes on along the minus strand of JAVTVY010055642.1, from coordinate 113,118 downwards.
TGATTGGTTGGTTGGTTTGATTGGGCACTCCATCGTATTACAATGGGCACTTGTCATACAGAGTATGCCGTGCAACCCGTTCCCCCACACATGCTCCCTCATACCAATGACGCATAGCCATCGGTAATTCCCCATTATATCTTCTTTACATCTGTACTGGGCAAAGAAAAGTCGGTGACAATAATCAATGGCAATACAGGATGCAACTTTATGATTTTCTATTGACCAAAATATCAGCTTTATTAAGAGTCACCTGGCATGAACTTTCCATACTGCGAAGTGTACTTCAAGATCCTCTTGACGTTCATATGAACACTCACAATAAAAACGTGACTGAGACTCCTGATTCTGTAGATAGCGTCCTCACCACGTCTTTACTCTACGTATTAATAATACTGATCAGCGATACGGATTTGATATTTTTGGAACAGTCATGATGTCTTGCCGACATCACTGAAGGCTGTTAACCACTTCTCTCTTGAAGGAAACTAGCCTTTGTTTATGTATACTATTATTGCATTTTTTCTAATTTGGTGCAAATATTGTTATATGAATTAGCTTTTTGGAATATGGACGTGGAAATTCTCTAATGAACGACGACTGGATATTGCATGACGACCATACGTTTGCATAGTTATATATTATAGTGCCATTAAATCAAATGTAAGATTAAATTCCCTTTGATCTGGATATTGAAGTTATCTTCGAAATGACCAACTTAGTGCAATTATTGACATTGACGTTTCGCCTGCTGGCAGTCAGTTGTTACACCTACATGTCTATTTTGTCAGCGAGTATTCGATATTGGACATATTTCTTCCATTCATGGACGTAGATAGGGCTCAAAAGGATTCATTTATCTGATAATCTGCTGACATTTAATTTTAAAAAACCCCATTATTATTCCATATTTCGCAAGAATTATATGAATTTGGTTCCATATTCCACATCTGACTGCGAATGAGCTTTAAATTGGAGCGATATGCAAGAGGTGGGAAAAATTGACAACGTCTGGCGACTAAAAAGCAACCATATGACTCTACAGGAAAGTATTCGTCGACACCTAACAACCTAACATTTAGACCCGAGAATACGGTGGATTCAGGGACGTAGCGTTAGTATCTCAGCCGCGCTTTTATTATGATTGCTCATGTGGAGACTATGAAGTATCCACACGGACCCTAGCACCGGCTTAAGCGGAATTAGATAAGCTAGCTCGGAAGCTGTGATGACAGATCAGCTTAAACAACTCATCTGATGATAATGGGTGAGCATCATGGACGTCTGATGGAGTGAGCGCCTTAATAACATGGGGTAATCTGGTAAATGCAAGAAACCTAGAAAAAATTAACCTGTAATATCCGACGTCGTACGGCTTAAATTTCCCACCGAAACAATAAACCTACATATATTTGTCGAGTGACATGTACAGAGGGCGAGCCTCGGAGACTAACAGTCCACCAGTAGAATACTACCATATACAGGTAATAAATTGGAGCGATATGCAAGAGACGAAAACGGGATCTTCCCCTATCAATCCAATGATACAGGGTGCATTCACAAATTAGGCAATAGTTCTACAAATATTACGGTGACCTTTTTCATTTCACTATTTAAGCACATTGCCACCTTTTAAAAGTGAACATGATATGCTCATTTTCGGGAGCAAAATGCCCGGCTCCATTAACCTGGCTATATGAAGCACATTTTCCTGGTTTTTAGCTTGAGAAGGACATTTATGCTGATGAAATGTGTGGCAGTTTCTTGATGTTTTATCCTCTTCCATACTGGTAGGAGAATTTAGAATGTAGGAACGCACACCTCAACGGTGTTCTCCAGCAATACCGTTTTTACTCGATACCATTGCTTCCCAGATTACCTTCCATGTAAAGGCTTGCGCTATTTTGTTGTTGTAGTTATGTCGCTGAGGAGCTCAGTCTCTGTCCAATAATTGATTCCTCTCACAAATTGTAATTTTGATAACCTCATTGGTAGGCACCGGCCAAGCTCTTATTTAAACGGCTTTCAACCGGCTTTTCATGTGTTTAAGCAATATGAATTTAAAAACCGATCCATTCAAAGCCCGTTCCTTCTCATTCACCAAATGCTATATAGACGATCTTCTCGCTATGGATAATCGCTATATAAATGATGCAGTGAAGGATATATATCCACCTTCACTGGATTTGAAGGAAACTACAGATAACCCTACAGGCACATCATATTTAGACCTATACATGTATCTCTATAAAAATGAAGCGGGCCTTCTCTCTCGTCGACTGTATGACAAAAGAGATGATTACAATTTCGACATCGTAAACTATCCCTTTCTGGACAGTAATATTCCAGTGGGACCTGCATACGGCGTATACATATCACGCCTAGTAGCATTTGCTAGATCCTGTGTTAAATGTGACGATTTTAATCAACGTCACAAAACATTGTTGCAGAAACTTATAAAACAGGGCTACACCACTAAGCGCCTCGACTCAAAGTTTGGCGATACATATCGCATGCTGATAGCAAAATACGAACGTAGCGTGCAAGATCTATGGCGTTACGTTTCGTAACTTGTGTCTAATTACGCTTAACCCGGGGCTATGGGCCGTATGAACCCATGTACTTCAAGATCCTCATGGTATTCATATGAACAGTCACAATCAAAGCGTGACTGAGATACATCATCCTTTAGATGACGACCTTACAACGAATATTATGGATTAAGAATACTGATCAGCGATACGGATTTGATATTTTTGGAACATCATGATGTCTTGCCGGCATCATTGAAAACTGTTGACCGCTTCTCTCTTGCAGGAAACAAGCCTATGTTTATGTATATTGTGATTGTGTTTTTGAATTTGGTGCTAATACTGTTATATGGAATAGGTCTTTGGATTATGGACTCGGATATTCTTTAATGAACGACGGCTGAATTATGAATGACGGACCAGACGCTTGTAATTATAGATTATCTGACAATATATCTCTTTTTAATGCTGAGCTTACTGCTATTTTATGTCACTAGAGGTTTTATCTGAATTCAAACCAGCCAGAGCTGTTATTTTTCCTGACTCTTTGAGCTTATTACAAGCTATGTTAATTTTACATGGACCAGTTCTCCTGTTATATATGAAATCTTACATATATGTAATACTTTATATTATCAAAGTATTCATATTTACTTCGAATGGTTCCCAGGGCATGCCGGTATTGAGGGAAATGAGCTAGCAGACATACTGGATAAGCAAGCTTTATTGCTTGGCTATATTACTATCACCGTCTGCCTCACTGTCCCAGAAGCAGTAAGCTGGCTCAGACCTAATTTAACCCGCATGTGGCAGGAATCTTGAGATATATCCAATAAAGGTAGATTTTATTATCGTTTTTATCCATCTGTTTCCTTGCCATATGATTTAAGTTTATCCTCTTATTTTTTAGAATTCAGTCAGGACACATTCCCCTTAATTCTTATTTACACAAATTTCATTTACATGAAACGGGTCTTTGTGATGAATGTTTAGTTGAAGACTCTATTGATCATTTCTTTTTTTACTGCTTAAGACAAACACATGAACGTATTATATTTTATGCTCATCTCATTCACGCAGGTGTTTTTAATCCGACCCTGGACAAGGAATCACGGTAAAGTTTTTCAGGCTGTTGTCAACTTTGTGTTGAGCTGCCACAGATTTTAATAACTTGTTCTGCTGTGTTTTTTTATTTTATTTTTTTTTATGATGACACGCCTACTTTTGTTTCATATCGGCTGGTATAGTCCGCATGTTTCGTTTATATTCAGTCTGACAATTTATCTTAAGTGCATGTAGTTTATTTTATAATATGTGTAATGTCTAGTCAAATACATTGTCCAGTTGATTGATTGTATATGTGCTGGTATACTGCATGATTATAATGTTTAGTCTTGCATGATTGCCTATTTATTCGCCTCCATCCTTCATGTTGCTAAGGCTTTCTGTGTATAATTTCAAATACTATAATGATTTCTATTTTATTATTTAATTATTTGATTCCAAATAAAGTTATGAAAATAAGAAGCAAGTTCAATGTTGTGGCACGCATCATTCCTTGGAATGGAGGCTCCAATAATTCAAATTCGGTCTGTCTTTCAACCGGGTATCACATTTCCAGACAACGAACTCCAATATGTCACTTTCTAGGACACGTTGTGACGGCAAAGTCCATTGGATGAAGCCCGTGTTTTGCTATGTAAACGTTAAAGGAATAGAAAACCCAAATGCGATGCATATTAATATCGAAAGAACTATATCATTAGTATTCGAAAAACAAAACAAATCAGCTTTTCTAGTAATCCCAAATGAATGAGAACATTTTGAACATCAGAGCTATTGTCCAGATCAAGAATCCGTGGAGGTCGCCATTATAACATGCCTGAGAGCCGTTAGCCAATGGTAATCCTTGAAATATCACCTGACATTATTCGTGTGACGTAGTTGTGCTGTAGACAGTGTAGCTAATAACATGGAAACCAATTGTAAATTATTGTGTCGATGCCTGTTGACAGATCTGTGGACCTTTCTTTACGCTCAGAGACGATTATGAGGATCGTGATATATGAATGTCGAATTGATATACAGGTTGACATGTGGCATTTTGCATATGATTTCACGAGCTCTCTTTCTGAAGCAGGAATATCAGGCCACATCGCAGTAGAAGAAACGCTGCTAATGCTGCCGTTGTTGTTGTTTAATGCTTTACATTATGGGATAGAGCCCGGATGACAACGGGATTTTTGTCACAGCGCCATCTACATAAAAACGGTATGACCCATCAAACGTCACAGTCATTCCAACATGTTGCAGATCATGAAGTGTGAACGATAAATCGGTGTTTACTCAGCTGTAGAATTCTGCTAATTTTTTCTACCCGTGTTTTTGGAATCTGACGGCATAATTCTGTCATGCCGAACACGAGTTTACGCAGAGTTTACTATTCCTTTAAGTGTATACTCATCTGCATTAATGATATAATATCATATATATTAAACCCTATCTGCCCTGAGCTTTCTGGGACATGTCCAGGCATTTTAGTGGGGGGTGGAGCGAAATCACCTCCCCCTAATTATTTTTCTTACCCCTTGAGCTAGGGGGCTGGGTACCCTGGGTTAAAGAGCTCTGAAACTCCAATGATGAAATCTTTATTCTATGAAAAGATGTACAAGCCTTACTACGTCAGTAAGGAATCGTCTCCATCAATCGTTTTCCTTCAATCCAGAAATGTCTTTGGTTTTCGCGAATAAATCCCGATCCGATCTTTTTTGTCCCATCGAGAATCCATGGCTTTATGTTGATCTTAGCTGAAGAAAACTTCGAGTGAATGTCGCGAAACCATTGAGAGGCGAATGAATACAATTACGTCATTTACAGGCTGTTACACCGCTGTGTTAGGACCCAATACAAAGTAATATGCCAAGGTGAAATTGAGCTGTAGCTGCCACATTAACTATGCGATGCTGACATACCATGTCCATCGCGAATTTAAAGGAGACTGTAATGGATATTTTCAAAAGCAAATTTCCTTTATTATGCTTAACCCTAGCTTTTTGCGATCTGTCCATTTCACCCCCAACATTCTTTTTCTTACCCCTTGAGCTGAAGGGCTGAAACTTACAACATTATACCCTTGGGTCATGCTCAGCCAGAAAAAGTAAAAAAAAAATCCAAGATGGCCGCGTTGATGACATTTGAAAAAAAAAGACATTTTTGTCGATTTTTCGGCAGATTTTCTGGTCAAATTTCACCGCAAAAACTGCACGATAAATTAGTAAATATAAATCTGATGTGAAATGAAATAGTTTTCCCCACTTTTCGTCCCGAAAAAGCAGTAATTTGGAAAAAATCACGGGAAATTCAATTTTCTGGTACCTCACATGGCTGCCATTTTGAATTTACCCATGACCTTCTGCCCGCGACGTCACAATTACCCCAATATGACAAACTAAAAAGTCACGGAGTGTCAGCTCTCAAGTTGTTGTCGTTCCGGAGATAGCGTAGACAGTTTGCTAAAGGGATCATCATGCGCCCCCAGGCCTGGTAGGATTAACAAATGTAGGCCGGCGAATATCAGTACATTTGAACATCTGATCACCCAAATGATCCATCCCCGGTCCGGGTCTTGACTATTGTAAACCAAACAGCGAGTATCGCCGACATTATATTTTGTTTTCACACAGGCTCCATCTATTGTGACGAACATATATTTTACGAATACACTTCTGGGAATCCATGGGCGTATCAGTGGGTCCGAGCACATGTATGGAATATTTAGTTCTACATGGAGCCAGAGCTACTTTTCAAAGAGTAGCCTGGTTCAACACAATAAATTCATTTCCTGATTCCTTAGAGGTGTGAAAGAAGCTATCAAGTCAAATACGACGAAATCGATCCAGTTCGCCCCAGCTCATCGGTGAAGCCTACAGAGGACAACACTATCGAATCGTGATTTCAGTAGCCCTGACTGGTGTGGACCTGTTTCTGCAGCATTATGTGCCTAACCGACCGGCATCATTATAACATGGGCTGTCGAGAGGCTTGTATCGAATGGTCAGAGAACTGGATTGTGAGGGACAATCCGAAGAACTAGAGTTTTTCCACCATAACAGATCTTTTTTGACGAATCCGGGGATCTTAGACCTGCCCGGCAACTTAGGGAATGTACGCAATCAAGTGATGAGCCTGGACACAAACAGCCTACCTGGCCTGACGCATGCTGAAACAAAGTTCAGTTTGCCTAACAGGGACTGAAGCTCAGTTAAGGAAGCCTCCTCCCACAGTAACCAATCACTAACGAGCTGCTTAATTTCCTTACGTCTATCTGGTGTTATTTCTAAAGTCATAGTTATGGTGTTAAACCAGACCCCTATGTATTTCATTTGCGTTGAAGGAGAGCATTCTTTTTCTTCTGAATCCTCCAACCCACAAAGCTCGAGCAAAATACCCAATAAATGAAAGGCCTCGTCAGCAGCTGACGGGTCTTCTGCACCAGCAAGGTCATCAAGGTAATTAACCATATCATAGCCCTTCTGTTTGAACATATATACAATAGCTGATGTAACCCTCTGGCAGATCTGAGCGGCGGATCGTAACCCCATAGATAATACTCGATCAAAATGTCTTGCCATTCCAACGGAAGGCAACTAAATTAATATCACCGGGGTCTATAGGTATTTGGCGATATGCTCTTTTCAAGTCTTTTTTGAACAACAGACAGCCTCTACATTTCCTTTTAATAATTTCTACCAACTGATCGACTTTAGGGTAAGTGAGTTGGATAGATTCTCCCAAATACTCATCTTTTTTTATACCATCATTTACTCCGCCACCCTTGGGAAAGCTAAGGTCTAAAATGACGCGTCGCTCAGAGGTGTCAGATTTGGGTACGGAGTTCAAAGGTGATAACTTTATGGGAGAAGATAATGGGTTTTCATCAAATGGTCCGAGGACTGCTTGGTAGGCTAATTCCTTACTAATGTAAGAATTTATGTCATTGGGAAACTCCCTGGCCCCTTTATGATTCTTCACCCTACCCATCTGCAACTCGGAGAAACGGTCATAACCTATGGGAAATCCAAACTCCAATAGATCACATAACGGTAATCACCATAACTAGATAATTCAGATCTCCAAGATGGTATGTTTGGACGAGATGGGACTGGAAAACGAAAACACTCAAAGTTAAATTGCCCGGAGTCAGTGACTGATTCGTGAAGCTCGATGAAAAGGGAATTGAAACTATGAACTTGATTGTGATCACTGCAATTAGCAATGAAAGGTTGCCCTGCCCGAGGAAGTGCCAGATCGTCAATGATTTCAGAGCTGTGTTTCTTTACAAATTTAAACAGGTTTTCATCAACCTTAACCAGATGGCTTTCCTGCAACTTAGCACCTTCAAGACCCTCTTGCCCTCCCCGGGCAGTAGCGGTAAATGATTTTTTCATATAGGCTGGCACGAATATGTCACACTCTGGATTGAGGGTAGAGTCCAATGCTAGTCATTTGGACTTTGGCTGTGAGGGACATTCCGAAGAACATTCAGCATGCTCCCTTTTTACTTTCTCTTTTAACCAACAAGAGGCACAAATATGTACTACTTGGCGTACCGTAACCCTAATGTTAGCAGAATGAGGAGCACTCTGGTCACATTTGTTTCTCTGAAATCCACTTCAGCATCCTTCTCCTTATTCTTTATCGAATAATTAGAGTTGACATGATTGGCCGAAAAAGTATGTCGTTTGGTCAACACATGCCTGGCTAAAAATGGCATTTCCAATTCACGTGGGTCATCCCGCCATGTTTTGAGGCCTAACTTGATTTGACGTAAAAATGCTGCATAAAATTTCAGTAATGCTTCCCATTCATACACAGATTGATAGTACACTATCTTTTTGAGCAGTGCTAACCTACCAGCCTTCTCAATGCTGGGAGTGAGATCACTGGAAATGATTTCCAGTCCCCCCGCTACAAATGTTTGAAAGGTGAGATCCTTAAAGGAAATATTCTTGCTAACATATTCGAATTGCAGGGCAGAGTGTGGCCAAACCTGTCTATATCTAACTCTGTCAGCCGCCCTGGCTTCAATGCCAGATTTAATTTTTTTAGATTTACGCTGGCGCTGCCTCGTTTGATTACACTGGCTACCATTACCTGAGAAATACTCACAAAGCTCTTTATCCTCCTCTGAGGAATTACAACACATATAAGGGAAGTGGGAAGAGGTGCCGACATACTGACTGCGTCACATGACTTCACAGAATAGTCCTTTGGTTAACCTATTCTAAAGCACATACCAAGAATCTAACGATTCGTGATATGTGTTGTATCTCTCGCTTTTATTGTACCTGTTCATGTGGCAACTTGGATGATATGACCACACGGCCCCTAGCACCGGCATAAGCGGTATTAGATACAAATCTAGAGAGCTATGATGGAAATGCTCTGACAACTCGTATACTGGTAATTGGTGAGCTGTTTCGCTGTGACAACTCGTACATTGGAGATTGGTGAGCTGTATCGTCGTCAGATGTAAATGACGGCATTTAACACAAAAGACTAGCCTGTAAGGCCCGATGTCGACCCAGCATCAACTTCCCACAACCATCAACTAAATCTAATCCTAAGGTTTTCATACGAGTATCCACAACATCGTTCAGATGCTCTACTTCACGCAACTCATTGATCGTAACCCTCTGATTACTTTGATCAGTTCTTAACTTAAAGTTCCCAGAACTAGAGTCCTTTAATTGACCCACGGCTGTACCTTCTCTCCGTTTTTGGCGTTGGTGTTGCTGTTGGATAACCTCCAGTTCCTGCTTGGAGCGTTCGATTTTCTCCCGAAATACGTTTTTTCTGCTGCTCGAGTTCCTCTAGTTCCTTCTGTAGTTCCAGCAACTCCTGGTCGGAGTCGTCATCGTCATCTGGAATGTCGACGGTTGTTCTCTCTATTTCTTGCTGCTCTGCTGTCAGGGAGTAAAATGCAGCTTCCGGGTTTGGTCCAGTGGCGCCCTCTGACGTCTGCGTTGCCATCGTAATCTCCCTTCCGTCGACAGGAAAGAGATCTGACAACGAGTTCCTTCCCACGGAATCCAAAACAGCGTAGTTATGGTTGCTTCGATTGCTTCGATCAGATCTCCGAAGCATCTGAGAATAAGAGTAAACGACAGCCGTCGAACCCCGCACCAATTCCAATTCGCCGTACAGGTACTTCAATTACTCAACTCATTTATATCAGACTCGATATGTCCAGTACCGTACGGTACTAATTTCTCGAACTCTCAACGATCTAGCTATCACGGCAGAACACACCACGGTTTCAACCTCAGATCAAAGTCAGTCAAATCAAAAAATTAACCCGTCAATTACACAAAGGAAATCAAGAAATTCAAGTGTTCGGATCAACAAACATACATCGAATGGAGAAAGTCTATAGTAAAGCCCTAATAAAGGAGCCAGTCAGCTTGGCCCATGAGACGACCTGAAAAGGTGAGAGGGAACCAGCGTGGGTAGTGATTACATATTTTGGAGCCAAAATAAGCCAACTTATTGCATCTGGACGAAAAACGCTACAGGTAATAAGATAAAAATCCTTCAAAAAGTGGATAAATAGTATTACAGGCACACAGCCAGCAAAAAGTTGATAACTATCACCCCGAAAATGTGATGAGTTAAAGCCATCTCTCATTTTTAAGATCGCCTTCAAAAATGATGTCCATAACCTCTGAAGAGTGATGAGCAATGATTGTAAATTTAGGTCATCACATTTTAAGGGTGATGAGGCAAAGTCATCAGCCTAAAAAAGGGGATGGCCGTCACCATTTAAAGGTGATGGCTCTAACTCATCACCTTTTAAAGGTGAGGACCAGATCTGATCACCATTGAAGGGTGATGGGTCATCACTTTTTTTCTGGCTGTACAGTATTACAGTATAGCCATACATTTGATGGATGCTACATACATGTACATGTAGTGTCGTACTTCAGACTCATTTATCCATGGCTGGTATGCTCCTTTCATAGGGTGGAAATAATTCTGTCAAATTTCAATCACGATCATTGCACTAAATCCGAGATGTGTATTCCACAGTTTTTATTTAATTATTTTGTTTCTTTATTTTATACACAGTTTTGTTTGAAAATAAGGCTCGATTCGTGTGGCTAATATTCTTGTCGCTACAGTGCTTCGAAAAATAAAGACTTCTCGGTCTTCTTGATCTGCCACGGGAAGTACCTATAATATGCTCCAATTTTCTTTCAAACTAATCTACCGCACTGCGGTGACCTAATGGTTAGGGCGTCTGCCTTGTGAACGGTAGGTACTGGGTTCAGTCCCAGGCCGGGTCATAACAAAGACTTGAAAACGCTCAGCATTAAGAGGATAGAACAAGGACTGGTTCGTTCGGTGTCAGTATAATGTGACTGAGTGGGGTGTCATGTCTGCCTACGACATGAGGTTTCAGTGGGACAGCTCTATAAAATGGCAGCATTAGATCTGCTCTGTTACAAGTAGGTAAAATGACAATTATTCAAATAAAAACTTTCTCAGTTCAACTTGTGAACTTTATCCTTCCGCTAATTCCTAGTTATAACTGCGTATTTTCTCAGCCTCGGAGAAGTGTTATTATTCTGGTAGTAGATGTTATAAAATACATTTCATGTATCCATATGTATTGATTATACATTCCACCCGTGTAATTCGCCTAAAGCGGAAGATGAAGACGTATATTCAACTTCGCCTCTTCACAAGTTTGAGGATCCAAGGGATACAACTCGGTGCGGCCATGAGGTTTATGTTGAATACAGAATTATCGCCCTTCGATACAACAGTACTTTGCAATCCATGGAAAGGCAGAACATGTAGCTGTAACGTGTGCCGGCTCGGTTCATGAACGGGACACAGCTGAGCTTAGTCTCGTACAAGCAGTCAGGCCACGGTCCCTGCCGGCACTAGTCCTAGTCAACTACAGATTCACATCGGCCTATCACCTTGTCTGGATCAAGAAAATATGAGAGTGTAGAAAGAGTCAAATAATATGAAATAATATTCAGTTATAATCGGTTATACGCAATACCCCTGAAGAAAAAAAATTGTCAATATTTTGTTAATTCATAATGGGTTCGCTATTTGGTCCAAAAAAAACAAAATCAAAATCAAAAACCAATAATAATTGGTTCAAATTTTAGGCTTGAAAGTTTTGTTCTTAAAGTAAGTTAAAGAGATTATGTTGGGTGGATCGGTACCCCGCTGGTAAATGATTAACCTTTCACGCGGCTGTGTATTGTGAGACGTTAATGACGGCACGAGTGTGTATTGTGCGCTAATTGACTGCAGGGAACGATCAGTCCAGTTGTCTGATATAGAGCCGTGACAAGTACTCAACAGTGACAGTTTGTTCAGACACCCGTCTTGCGGCGATCAGGACAGGTGTGAAAATTTTTCAACCTTGAATAAATACTTTTGTACAAACGATATCTGGATTAAGCAGGTTGATGAGTAGGTACTATATGACAGGTTGCAAATGTATTTTGTAACAGAATTCAAGAGAAATTATTCCTTCAAATGTATAGCCGGACGTTTTCTTTCCGATTCTTACTTTTCAACTCATATCCATGCAACGCTTGTGAAATTTGTCATGCTTTGTGATCTAATCAATGGCCTCTCAGTTTTATAAGTCGGCTTAGTTTTTGAAGTATTGAATGTAGAACGTTGTAAGATAATACATTTTAAAATTTATTTTAGCTAAAATGCTATAAAAATTGAACTAAGCAGAAATTTAAAAAAAACGAGACACTGATTACTAGTTCTCGTCTTTGATCAAGATGTTCCATCAAATATGTAACATGTTAAATAGTGTTCATGAAAATTCAATTGAAAAATCGACGCTATTGCTTTCATTTCGTTTTTATAAATTTTGAATGATATTTTACACGGTAGTAGCAACAGTTATGTAAATTGCATAATTGAATTCCTCAGGACGCACACCTGCATAATATATATATATTATTAATGTTATGTTGAATATTTATTGCCACAGACGACAAATTGTCAAGGGGTGTACAAAACTGCCTTATGTATCCTTAAATGCACAGGGTGATCGCGATGACAGAAGATGTGACTATGTAAAGTTATTAAAAACAAGTGCCGTGTAAAGGGCGGCCTGGCTGCTGAGTCTTTCCTCAAGGTAAATAAATTGCAGGAGCGTCCTGGTCTGAGGCCCTTTCTTTGCATGGAATGTCGTTGAAGCGGATAGTGATCGATGTCTTTCCTTCTCCCGTTGTTGGAGCGAGACTATGGATATAGCGGCTCTCTTCCCTGTAAGGTAGGTATATCGTCCCCAGAAAGCGTTGTGGCTTCCCACCGTGGGTATGCCGTCTTCCTCTCAAATATACTGATTTTTCCAGAGATTGGTTCGTCTTCCCACTGTGGATACATCTGTATTCACCTGGTTTGTACTTACCGACGATACCACCAATTTCGTGTGATTAGTACCCCACGCTATAGGTTCATCTGGTAGCCTTGAACTGATTTCTATCCAGGCGTAATCTGCATGGCGAGGATTCCTCTCATCGGGATGTATCCGGCTAGATGGTGTGGTCAAATATCGTCTCTGGTAGCGAATCTGTAACAGTTTTGAGATGCTGCTTCGGTGGCGCTTATAGGCAGTCCAGTCTGAGGTACTCATGACGACCGACGAAAAAGACTTTCTTCAATAGACTTCCTTCAACGTCTCAGATTAAATCAAATTGCTCTGCTTCCCCTCACAGGTTGGTACCAGTTTTCTGTCACCCGTTTACCCGGTGAGAAGGCTCTTCAGACAGGGTTATTCGCCTCCACCGTGAACACTTTAGGTCTCTGACACACAAACTGGCTTGTGAGAGTGACTTCTTGCTCCGAGCTCCAATCAGGTATGTACAGTTGGATGGCAGGTATTTCCAGTACAGTATAGTGCCCCCTTGTATCAGCAGCCCTATATTATAACCCTTGAAAAGACCACCAGTCGCTCGAACGCAAACCCAGCATTCGCCTGCTGCTGACTGCATGGCAATATGCCAAACAACTACCTTCTGTGTTCCCTGTTCTTTCATACAGGCACCATGTCCACAGATTACACGTCCATGCATGCAGTACACTGTCGCTGTTAGTTAAACTACTCAATGATCTCTGTAGGTACAACTTTAACCTGTTCCATAGACTTCAGTCTTTAGCCCAATAGAAGAGAGCAGATTTCTATGCCGGATCTTCGCCATTTATACACATCAGGCGTCATTCATGTACTGTCATGTTGCCCGGATGATATATATCTCACATTCGTTCAGCGCCATCTGTACTTTTCAGGAAAAGAGAACTACAGCATTGCACAATTCAGGAACGATAACTCCTCCATGATCATAAAACCGATGTCGGGGGAATTCTCGACTTCTGTTTTCACCGCTGATTATATCGCTGTCTACAGTTTCTGCGTCAACGGGAATATTTGCTAGCATTTTCCATCGGAACCATCGAACAATAGTAGTATCTTTGTTCAGCATTTGATTTTCATTGACAACACTGTCGTTCTCTACTTTGGGTGGAGAGTCACGAGTTTTTGGATTCACAAGTCTCATTTACTTTTGACTCCTGATCACGTAGCAAATTTTCCGGATTTTCGTCTATTTTATTCTTCTTGGTACGTGGACCAGGAATATCAATGGAATTATCAACATCTTCCTCGTCACAGAGTGAAAATCTGTGGATGTATTTCCCGTTTGCTCTAAGATTTTCTCTTATTCCCTTGACTAAGCCTAGAATTACCCTTGGAAGTCTTGCTATCTGGACCTACAATTGACCAAATGTTATCACCAACGCTTCGACTGACTGTGTGTTTATTCTGACAGAGTTCTCTACAACGACAGACTTCTCCGTAACGGGATACCTTTTTCCTGTATTGGGTTGAATACCAGTTTCATATTGTGGAGCAGTCTGGTTATTTCTGTAAGTCGGACCTTCTGTTTCTTCATAATTTATAGGTGTCTGTCTAGGTGTCTTATATTCTCGTTTTATGTGTCCTACCTGATCACACATTAGGCATTTACCCTTAAATGGACAATCCCAATACATGTGATATTCTTCTCGGTAGGTGTAACAGGTCTTAACCTGACCTTTATACCAAACAGGAAGCCTATTATCCAAGCATAAATGAAGAGAGAAGAGTGGTTTTGATACCAGACATTAACACCTACTTCTAATCCCAGTTTTCAAATCCCTGTCAACGGTATAGTACTCTTCATAAATGTCATGAACTTCACCATATTTCTCAAATATTCGTACAATGTCGATGTTTGGAATATCAACAGGACATTTTATTTTGACAAGAGCTTTCGTGGGTTCAGTCTTTGACACCTGCACTAATCCATGATCCGACAGACTCTTTTAAAGCACGATGAATATCAGTCGGCTTAGCAGCATTCAGTCCTAAAACTTTTAGGCTCAGTGGTCTCTCAGACATTTTGTTTGCCATAGAGCTAGATAGAAAAAAAATAAAAACAGTAAAATTAGCCTCTCAACAAAACTCCCACCAGGGAGCCTGTGAAAAAAATCATTTGAAAAAAGAACAGTTGTAAACAGTTTTACAAATAGCCCATAAAGGGAGTCTCTCAACACGCAGGTAGTAAAGGTTTACAAATACTCTCCAAAGGGAGCCTCACACCTTGAGCGGACGTCAGGTGGCAATACAACAAAAGCTCGCACCCAGCAAAATGTCAATTTGATTCACAGACAAAGAACTGGACAATTGGTCAACTAGACCGCAGCCGTACAACACACCACGCTATATTAAACACGTACGGAGAATGGCTATCTGGTCAACCCAACCGGGCTGGCCGAGACAAAAAAACTGCCACAAACAGCGAAAATCTGAAGAATCAACTCAAACTTTCACCATGCACAGATTTCAAAAATGCCCAACAGATATATTACACAAGAAATCTGGAATAACTCTAGCTTTAAAATCCAGAAATACCCAAAATCACAGTGACTAAATTGTATGTATGACTCAGTCTGACTACATCCGGGAACCTCCCGTTACAGAGGTATCCCACTCGAGCTCCTTATACATGTAGCATATATCCGTTCCATATTATACGGAACAGCTTTGTTTCCGATATTCGTTCTGGACTTCCTGTATTATACTGTCGAGTTGGGCTTCTTGTGGATGGAGATTTGTTCGAGGTTTGAGCTACATAGGGAAAGCTGTACTGGAAATAAAGCATTTGTGTGCTCACATGTGTAAGACATGAACTTCTACCATAGCATCAAGGACCAATGGGAAAAGCAAAATGCAACATCTTGAGAAAATCTCGGTCACCAAACGACCTGGGCTTGTACGAGGGCTAGATATTTTCACGCAGGATCGTGGGTGACGCGGGAAAAGTTATTCTCGTAACCATCTTAGACAGGTGTCTTATGGTTCGGCTTCAGGAAGTTCCGAAGATTTAGATGATATCAAGACAGAGTCAACTTTTGTTGAATACGTTGCTGACTTATGTCAGATCCATTTCTCCTAACATAGGGGTGGTTCCCAGCATTCAGGCAGGTGGACTAGCGCAGTTCCATTAACGTCGAATCCTTTCGTCTGATTCTCAAACCAGAGGTGGTAATTTAACCTATCTTTGAGACATGTTGGTGATTTAGTTTGCCTGCCTGCTCTCGACCGTCCCTTATATACAGATTCAATATGAATGTGTTTCACTCGCACGCATTGTGACTCATCAAACCCTAAGCACAGTTGTGACAATTCAATTCATTTTCTGTCTCCGAACTAAAACAAAGACAACAAACTAGGGATATACAAAGTACAAATCCAGTGCAGTTACATAATTCAATTACAACCATATAAACTGACGTTATGTACCTGTTTCTCACAAATAACTGTGTTCATATATGTTTTACAATACCTGAGCGTTAATGTCCTGTACTGGAATATGGGCCATAGCTTCGTCAAATTAAACAACACTGGAAACTAGAACACATTCATGCTGTGAAATAAACCCAGCCAAAAAGAAGGCATAACTTGTAATACAGTATGTCATAGGAATTACAACACATACAAGGGAAGTGGGAAGAGGTGCTGCATACTGAGAGTCACATGGCTTCACAATATAGTCTTCTGGTTACAGTCAGCATGGATGTTATATATAGATTAAATAAAGAAAAGTTAGTATAATAAAATTGTCAAAAGTATTATGCCTATGAAATCATGCATCTGCACAATCTGTTATACTTGAAATATTTGCTATGGAAGATTTAAATGGCATGTGAATCACACATGTATTTCAAAATAAATTCATATGACATATGTAGAATATCACATAGGTGATAAGTATGATCCACACGCGCGATAGTCAGGAATCTTCCCACATGTAATTCACGAATCTTGCATGTTTGCCTGAGTAAATATTCACTCACTCTATGTTTGCTCTACATAAAGCAGTCTGGATCTAATAGCTGAGTAAAGAGGATCAATTATTGTGCCATCAGACAACTCATTTACGCCGTTGGTGCAAACAATTGATTTCTTGTCAATACAAGATGAGATGCTGAAACATGTAACCGTATCTACCAATGTACACAAACAGTAAATAGAGTGAAGGAGAATGAACAAAGTTATCGGCAAACCTCTTAAAGAGTCTGTAATAGTCAATTACGGCAATCGATGTCCGCTATCATATACACCGACAATACTCAGAGAACACTGTTATTAAGTTTACTTGATCGGAATCCGGTGGAAAGCAAACGCCACAACAAGCAGTCATTAGTAAACTGTCGACCCTGTAAAATTTCCTCGTTCATAATCAAATGCTTCAGCATACAAGATCAAGCAGGCATACATCATGTATACTAGAACTATATATTAACACATGAAAGAATCACGAGTAAACTGTTTGATAGTCCCTAGGGTTCAGTTTATCTGTTGCCTATTCCCATGGCACTAATAACCTGAGATTTAGTTGGACAAAGTCTTGTCGAAAAGTAGTTATCTGGCCTGTGGACCATATGGTGATGACGTTTAACCCTATCTGGCGTGGACTTTTGGAGCCCTGCCACCGCCCCCCCCCCCGTAAATATTTTTCTTATCCTTTGAGCTAGTGGGGCTAAAACTTACCATAATATACCCTAAATTAGCAAATAATAGTCTGATGTGACATAAAATAGTTTTGCCCACTTTTCCTCGGAGAAAAGCAGATTTTTTGCCGAAATGGCGAAAATATCATTTTTCCGGTACCCAGCATGGCCGCCATTTTGAATTTACCTATGATCATCTGCTTGGAGGGTCATGAGAATTCTGATCAGCGATACGGATTTTATATTTTTGGAACATCTTGATGTCTTCTCGGCATCATTGAAAACTGTTGACCGCTTCTCTCTTGCAGGAAACTAGTCTATGTATACTATGATTGTCTTTTTGAATTTGGTGCTAATACTGTTATATGGAATATGGAATGGGTCCTTGGATTATGGACGCGGATATTCTTTAATGGACGACGGCTGAATTATGAATGACGGACTAGACGCTTGTAATGCAAATAGGCTCAAAATGACTCCGATATGATAAACTACAAAGTCACGGGGCTTCAGCTCTCAATTCTTTGTCGTTCCGCAGATAGTATAGAAAGTTTGATAGCGGGCCATAATGCTTCCCCCAGGCCTGGTAAGGTTAAATGTACTTCAGGTTGTTTTGGGTTATTTGAGAGAAATCGGTTTGTTGCATAAGTTTTAGGGTGTGTATGTTTTAATGCGTTGGATTACTAATTTATTGATTTTAGTACTTACAATTTTGTTTGATCGTCGCTATATAGCTGAAATATTGCTGAACGCGACATTAAACCTTAATTCTCTCTCTCTCTCTCTCTCTGTTTTTCGCTGTTTCTCTTAACCCTGTGCCACAAAAAAAACATAAGAGCTTACGTCTGTGACTTTATATCAAGGCTTATTGGAGTGAATCTGAGCTTATTTGCATGCCCCATGGGCAGACGGTAAATTCAAAATGGTGGCCACAAGAGTATGACTGAAACTGTTTGCCCTTTTACTTGTCAAAGCCCCAAATCATGCTATTTTACATCGGATAATTATTGCCTGTTCTATTTTCCTTTTCAAGCCGCAAAATTGGACTGCTAGGTCAACACACTAATATGAATTTTCGAATATAACGTCACTGTGACGTAATCATTATAACTATCTTAGATATATCTATATTTTCTGGTGGAATTTTACCAAGAGATATTATGAAAACTTTCCACCGATCCCTTAGCCCAAGGGGTAAGAAAAATAGTTAGAGAGGAGGGTGGCGAAATGAACCCCTCCCCTGGCGAACAAACTTTGAGTCGCCGAGGAAACGTAGAGTTATTTTTTTTCAAATTCGCATTTTGGCGGGTTGATTGTCCTCTATGCTTATAACATTAGAAATGTACGTGTTTCAAAACAATAATGCTAGCTACCAGAAAACGCTTATATGGTAGTATTAGATGTAATGAGACGAGTTCAGACATTGTATATTCGCCTGGAACTATTAAAGCATTTAAATGTAAGCACGTAAATATGAAGAAAACGCTCTACAGTGATCATGAGAACTATAAAGTTGAATAGGAACAACTTTTGCACACAGTGGAAATTTTGGTTATAAATATTTCTTCATCCATAAAATTAGGAAACTGAAATTCACCACACAATATATTTGGGTCAAGCTCAACTAGCAAATGTTAAAATTATCCAAGATGGCCTTTTGCCACTGTTATCCATAGAAAAGACATCACATTTCATGGCCGCCACTTCGAATTTCTCACGTTCTTGGGTTATGCAAATATGCTTAAGATCGCGATGGTTCTCTGTTTTAGAGCACGAAAGAAACGTTTACTCCATCCCTCCCTTTCCAAGCCAGATAGGATTAACAGACATATGGAAAATTCTATTTGGCTGCAAAGACGTCTCAGTCGGATATTGATATCGTATTTTTCATACAGGCATGAGGGAACGCCAATACGACGAATTGGCAAACTTGTCTTATATGTATATATCATTCCAACCTTCACAAAACCAATACCTAATAAATTAGTTACATTTGCTGACAGCTTGGTAGGATATACACAAAGTTTGGTGGAGGTAGCAAGCATCATATTCGACATTCAGTAATCAGCCGTTGTCCATAAAAGAATTTCCGCGTCAATAATCGAAAGACCAATTTCGTACGGCAGCATTTCGATATTCACTGCAGAAGCAAAACCTCTATTGTCAGCTTTAAAAGGTCCACTAAAAGGAATAAATATGTCATATTCTTAGATTCACTGTCATGCCTTTAAGCGATTGAAACTGGAATTTCCTCTCATCTCACCATCTTGAATATTGTACAAATATATGACTGTAAATTTGATCAACAGATAGATATTGTGTATTGTTGGTTGCCTAGTCACGTTGGCATCAAAGGTAATACTGGAGCTGATAGAATGGCTAAGGCAGCCCTAGCTGATGAGGTTGATCCTGTTGGAATCCCATACAGTGATTTCAGACCATCCGTCTGTGCTTATGTGAGAAAGTTGTTTCAATCTTTGTGGGATGCTATGGATAATTACAAACTTCACGAGTTAAAAACAAGTGAGAAATGACTACATTGTAGTCAAAACCTGCGGCAGTGGCAATAATACAGTGAAAGACATATCAGCGGAGGTAGTGGTAATTGTAGAAAAAAAGCGCGATCTGCAAGTGTTTTCATGCCAAGGGAAGTAATTTTCAACTTCTAACCCACAATTGTAGGAATTGACTAATAGGTTTGATACCATATATATATATTCACTTTCCCCGTTCAAATTCCGACGATTTTGACTGGTCCGTGTCGTCTATACTGAATTGACAGACGAAGTCACAATGATCGCTTTGGCAATGTCTTGGTACAAGTATCGTGTAGTCCAAGTTTCAAAACATTCGGTTCAGCCGTTGAATTTTGCAAATGAAAAAGGCTTTCAAATATTTGGAAATCCAAACAAATTTCATGGATTCAGTCATAGCGCGAACATCTACGCTCTTCAGTCTCCCTTCTCGCTTACTTTGCCGAGGAAAATGAAAAATTTATATTTCCTTCAAAGTTAATTTTCAATGAATTTATTATCAGGTCTATCACTTTGATCTGTGAAACTATGGAATGGGGTTGAAGGCTTTATCGAACTGTTCAAGAGGCATAATGACATTTTTCACGATTCAAATTGACACCTGTGACAGTCTTGATATTCGATTAGAATAATAAATTAAGTTTCTGCATTTATGTGGGTTATCTTCTGCAAACTAAATACGGTACCTTGACACTCTTTTCCACGCAGCAGCAAGCCAATATCAATACATGGTTTGCTCCTTCTATACAAATGATTACCTATTTTATCCTTAGGAGATATCACCTCATCCGACATATTTGGTCAAGCCTTTTCGATGGTTGATAATTTTATTAATTTTTTTTTTTTTAAATCAAATCTGCAAATAAGAAAAATTTCTTGTCAGTATCTATGGATATCTCCCTATAATCAATTCGCGAATATGTTTGCCATTAAGTCATCCGGACGGTGATCTAAGTGCGAAATTTCAGGGTTAGTTCACTAAACAAGGTCTGTGTGTATAAGAGAATCATGTCGAATTCTCGTTATTATCTTTTGGTACATCAAATTATTGCATTCGCGAAAACGACTTCCAAGTCAATATGAAAGGGTATCTAAGTATCAAAATAAATTAAAAAAACTCTCAAGGAAATCAAGGTCCTAGCTTTTGACAACGAGGTCAAATAGATCACTTTTATGGTCAGTATCTGCTAATATATGACGTAATGTCATTCGTAAAACTGATTGACAAAGTAACGTAAATTGTGAAGTGTAGAACCAGTAAGTTCTAGCAGAAATGGGCTCTGACTTAAGAGAATGATGTCAAATGCAACATGTTTCTGCCCATTGTCTGCTGATACACATAAGTATTGATTTTACGGAAGTGATTAATGCAATTTTAAAGGGATTATGAGTGCGGAAGAGGACGAGTACATCAATGTCAGCGAAGCAAAGCCCTGGCTTGCGAGAATGAGGATAGAGAGACTGTGTTCCGAAAGAGGATCATTCGAAATAGCTATGTGCCAAATTTCATGCTTGTAACCGAAAGTACACAATATAACTGCACAACTATGATGTATTGTTCGCGCATAGGGTTGTCTGACTCATTAAATACTACATAGTCATTTATGTATTATAAAATCATTTGCGCATAAAGCCAGTTTTGAGTATTATCAATGAGTCAATATGAAAGGGTATCTAAGTATCAAAATAAATAAAAAAAACTCTCAAGGAAATCAAGGTCCTAGCTTTTGACAACGAGGTCAAATAGATCGCATTTATGGTCAGTATCTGCTAATATATGACGTAATTTCATTCGTAAAACTGATTGACAAAGTAACGTAAATTGTGAAATGTAGAACCAGTAAGTTCTAGCAGAAATGGGCTCTGACTTGAGAGAATGATGTCAAATGCAACATGTTTCTGCCCATTGTCTGCTGACACACATAAGTATTGATTTTGCGGAAGTGATTAATGCAATTCTAAAGGGATTATGAGACGAGAACATCAATACCAGCGAAGCAAAGCCCTGGCTTGCGAGAATGAGGATAGAGGGAGTGTGTTCCGAAAGAGGGTCATTCGAAATAGCTATGTGCCAAATTTCATGCTTGTAACAGAAAGTACACAATATAACTGCGCAACTATGATGTATTGTTCGCGCATAGGGTTGTCTGAATCATTAAATACTACATAGTCATTTATGTATTATAAAATCATTTGCGCAAGAAACCAGTTTTGAGTATTATCAATGAGTCGGTATAGCTAAGACATTAAGTGCAAGTCCAGGGATTGGAGGGTCATTGTTTCGATTCCCACAGAGGGTTAAGTTATTCTTCCTTTTAAAACATATTTCCATATATGCGAATTGCTTGGGGGTAAAGTTAAACATCTTTATTCGGTGAAAGTTGCGGAGTTGTTCCGCTTACTTCTGAAACGTAATTGTTGCGTTTGTTTTTATGATGCATGATCTATAATTTGATACCAAGTATTATTCAATGTTAATCATAATGATAATGCGTTACTTGTTATGCTTCTTCACCAATTTGTATTTTATCTAGATTGGGCAGATAAAATGATTACTAGAAGTAGTGAACTTATTTTTCTACTTTCTAAGACAGTCACCTGTGACTGTATGCAAATTAGCTGCACCACTGACAAGGTTGCGGCTCATCTTCCTTGGTATATAAGAAATCCAAGGATCTTAAATTGTATATACATGTGCATCCTGTTCAATGAAAATGGTAATATCTGAAGACAGTGACTGATGTGATGACCGACAGCTTTTAAGCGACTGACGTAAGACAATTGAAGAAATCAACGAAGCAATAATTAATTCCACCGAATATAGTTGCAAATGAATTCAAACGTGCCTGAAGACAGTGTTGTCATGTGAGGTTGAAAAGGAAAGTGTGGCAGAGATCACACTCTCTTAGCGCATGCGTATTTCAAAAAGTCACAAGAACAAGAAGAACAACAACAACAACGCGAGCCTCCCGTAGACCTGCGTGCCGCAGGTAAAAACCTGTATGCTATACAGCCAGAATCGTTTCGATAAAGCCACCATTCGACGATGTGGAATCGGTCATACACGATTAACTCACGAGCATTTGCTGAAAATAGACCCAGTCCCAAAGTGTATTCCATGCCACGAAGATCGCACGGTGAAACATAGTCTTATCGACTGTATAGATTTTAAGATTGTACGAGATAACTTTTATCGAGCGGCTACTTTGAAAGATATTTTTAGTCGAATGAAAGAAGATTGTATTTTAGATTATTTTAAACAGATCAGCTTGTTGTATAAATTTTGATGTATTTGCATGTTTTTAATGCATTGGTTTACTAAGTTATTAACTTGAATACTAGAATTTTGTTTGATTGTCGCTATATAGCTGAAATATTGCTGAGTGCGACATTAAACCTTAATTCTCTTTCTCTCTCTCTCTCCAATTCCGAATGTGCATGAAATAAAAATAATAAAAACACGCGATGGTTTCCCACAAAAGAGATCGAAGCGGTCAATGGCTTTCAATGATGTCATTGATGTTCGTTACATACATTCCTAATCACTGATCATTATTCTTTATTCAGATGAATGTCCATGTCGTTTTCCGTAGTATTTATCTCAGTCACGCTTTGATTGTTGCTGTTCATTTGAACACCATGGAGACGTAAAATATATTATATTCAAAATACCCCTAGACCCGGATTAAGTAGAAGTTAGGAAACCTACCGCCAGATATCTTGAACGCTACGATTGTAATTTGCCGTCAGTTTACGAAGTTGCAAATAATCATAACGTGTACAGCATTCCATAGCCTGTAACTGGAGATTGAGCACGAACAACATAAGTTAACAGACGGACAGTTAGATTGACAGACGGACAGAAATCGCTAGCGCATTACACAACCCTGTCTAACGCTAAACGAAGACAAGTATATGAATAAAATGTGCAACATCATCCAAACATTGATCACACTTCCCAATTAACGCTATGTCATTATTTATCTTACGCAAATACGATTTCATAAGAACATGACCGGACATATGCCTATTACAATACTTCAATTGGCCCCTAGTCCAGCGAAATTGCCCCATGATAGACGACATAGCTTTGTTCCAGAGTCTTGAGTGGATATTGATTTTTTCCATCTGAAGCTGTGTATTACAGTGTCGAGTATGAAGTTTAAGTGCCTATATTGGATTCCTTTTCTAGTTGCCACTATACTATTTTCTTCCATGTCTAAGGTAATAAGTTTCATATTGTTAACTCTGGTGTGGTTCATTGGTGCGAGCGTCATAGAAGACGTGCGTTCGATCGTTTCCGTCAGACCACTATGTTAATTTCTACTTAAGTTATTGTCCATAATCTATGAAACTCAGAAGATGTAACGTATTAGAGGTTCTGAACGAATTAGGTTTACGTCTACTGTGAATGTTTTTGTATATCTACCTAGGATACAAGGTTTTGGATAGAAAAAGAAAATACGAATTGGAAATGGAAAATTGTTCAGGAATTGGATCGAGGCAAATTAATCCACAACCTTGATATTTTACTTGGCAAAAGTGGTCTAAGGCACTTCACTTGTGATCGCTAGCCTCACACCGCTGAACCGGTACGGGTTCGAGCCCAGACGGTGCATTTGTGAAAGTTTGTCAGTTACTTGCCCAGAGGCGGTGGTTCTCTCCGGGTGCTTCGGCTTCCTCCACCATCCAAACTGGCTGTCATCATCTTGAGTGTGACATTGAACCAAAACCTCCCCCTTATATAGCAACTTTGCGCTTCAACCCATGTGGGTATACTGAGAAGTTTTAAAGAAAAGAATATTGAGCATAATTGTTGTTAGATATCCCGATTTAGCACTATTCCCGAAAACCACTGCGGCATTTTAAAGAACTTGGCATATAAAGCGTATAGACTCTCTCCCCTAAAACACCGGCAAAGATGTGCTCTCTACATTGTATGTCGCATTGGAATGTATCCTTCATTTTGAATGTTCAGAGTCTACGCTATGTCTTATCGAATATAATAGAAGACACTGTCTAGAAAATAACATGCAGACCACATGCTAATAAGGTTTGGCTATAGTCCAGAAGCCAGGATCTTGGAAAAAAAATGGTCTCGCTCAACCCCCACCACATTAACTGTCTGATTGCTTATTGTGCTACAGCAACCGTCTAGGAACATTTCTAGAGCGGGTGTGATATTTCTTGTTCTACAGCCTAATGTTTGTGGTAGGGTTAGTTCTGAATATATTCTGAATGACCAGCATCGCTCATAGCGGTACGAACAGCTTCACCATTCATGTTTTCGATTTTTGCTAATTTTGCTCAGAGCAGGACCCATCAGACCGCTACTTGATTTTCCACCTTCGATCTTGTCAATATTCCATTATCCGATTCCATATATTTCCTCGCGTAGGATTTTTTCTAACACGATATGAAATATATCTATACGAGGCAAAATAATGCATTTTAAGCTGGTCGTGCAATCTGTGTTGATCGAAGAGTATTTGTAAGTCTAGTCTGCTAAATCTAGTGTTCAAATATTATTTTTGGTGCATACTACGAATACACATAACGGAATATAAATGAGACCGAATGGGAGGCTTGCACTATAGGACCCAGAAGATGAGCAGTGCTAGTTCTGTCGGTTAATTGGTTAATCGGGTTCACAATCGACTTATAAGACATGGGGTGAGCGTGTCGTGGCCGAAGTAGTTAGAGTGTTTGACTCTGACCCGGAGTGCTACAGCTGGCGCGGGTTCGCCCCTTGCTAGTGACCGCTTACATATATACTCGCCTTTTCACAAGGCGCTGGACTGATTCGGTGTCCAAGGTAATATGGACCGATGGTGGAACTAGTTGCTACGCTAGACCTTCGCCAGCGGAGGCACTTGGGGAATAAAGTACCTGGGTGTCTTTCAGTGACCGCTATATAAATCCACTCACAGTAGTACATCGCATACATCGCTAGAAAGCTCACATGGTTAGACTATCACAGCACTTTCAGGATAGTAGTTCGTCTAATTGTAGAATTGTGTAAATGTTCACTTCACAGCACTTTAAGGATAGTAGTTCGTCCAATTGTAGAATTGTATAAATGTTCACTTCATAGCACGATAGTTGAGCTATAAATGTTGAGTGGTTCCAATTGATTGTATATTAATATGTACTCCTATGTGGCGGTGCCTCTCTCAAAGGGGGAAATTACGAACTGAACTGAACTGAACTGAACATGGCAATCAGAGAATCTGAATAAGCAGTTGGTATTGCGTTCGTCCCCCATTGCTGACGCAGCTTACAGTTTCCATAACTCCGAAATCTGAGGCCGTGTTGTAATCCGAAGTATATTTACTATTTGGTTCCAATTAGCGGCAGGTATATTGATATTATTGAAACAGTTTTCATGTTCCACTTAACCTCGCTGATGGTATTGCTACATTTTTCTTGTGGGTCATATTCACTTTCTCTCAACCTTTGTCAAGTATCCCATGGAAATTCAGACCCACATTTTTCACGTAAGGCAGTTTGCAGTTCATCGTAATGAGACGTCCTTCAGTCATGATCTAGCCCCTTTCTGGTCTCCACAACACATATGACTCATCCAACTCAAGTTTGATTAAGAGACAGTCATGGAAAATAAGCCGGCATTCTTCGTCACGCATATCCATAGAGGCAGCTAGACAGTTATGATAGCTGACACATTTGCTGGCACATTCTTGATGACGAAAAAGGTCAGCCTCTGTGCCAGCATATACCGACATTGATATAACATCTGGATGTGAATGGACACGGTAAGATTCGTCTGCAAGAAGAATCATCTAATCAATAGTGTTTCAAGAAAGACTACAGAAGAAAACGTGAAAATTCGATCGAAATAACGCGGTTCTATAAAACGACACAGGATCATAAGTAACGTCAATGTCCCAAACTCAGTTGTTCTCAAACAATTTGATACTTACATCTTGTCCTTGTCCTGTTGTAGGGTGAGGATGATACGTCGTATGGCACTATATAAAATAAAGAAAAAGAAAGGTACATTTAGAAACGGTGAATTCTTGATCCTTCTTTCCTATCGTACTGAGCGTGCAACTCCGAACTAGACACGATGTCATTCAGTCTGATATATATATAAATATTCCTCCGTTTATAGGAGTGAAACCTTCCATACACAGTTATTGTCAGCTTATCTACAACTTATAAATAGCGAGAGATCAAGCTGACAATCAACACAAGCGTCATTGGATGTAGGCAGAGCACGCTGACATTCGGGAAGCCCTGGGGTCAACCCTCTGTGCCGTGAACCAGCGCTTTGGGCGGATATACTGATACCTCCAAAATAAAAGGGTAACGCCACTGCCCAACTAGGAATTTTGAGCATCATATAATAGAGAGTGAACACACACATAGGAATCTCGCATTATGACAGGCTGAACATAATACAAGCATCTAGCCCGGCATTCAATATTCAACCGAGACCTACATGTAATTCATATAACAGCATTAGAACCAAATTTGAAGAAAAACAACAATCATATTATACACAAACATAAGTTAGTTTCCTGCAAGAGAAAAGCGGTCAACAGTTTTCAATGATGCCGACCAGACATCAAGATGTTCCGAAAATAGCAAATCCGTATCGCTGATCAGTATTCTCAATCCATATAATTTTCGTTCTAAAGTCGTTAACTAGAGAATGATGCATCACTGTCACTGGTCTACGCTGCCACAGTGTAATTAAAACCTTAAAGGGTGTCACTGTGTTAAAGTCGGAAGTCATAAGACTTTTGTCCAGTTCAACTGCACGTAAAATATATTAATCTTCGAATATCGCTTTGTATGTTGAATTGCTCTGATTTCTCATTAACACATCTGTGTGAAATTTGACAATGTCATATACCAACAGCATTTAGTTATCCCAATGGGTACCAATTGTGGACCACATTTGGCAGACCTATATCTTCTCTCCTATGAATACGCCTATATGTAGTTTTTAATTTTCAAAGGATAGCCATTCCAAAGACCGTTCCTTCTTATACACCAACGCCATATAGATGATCTCCTAGCAGTGGAAAATTCATCTGTTGGCTAGGCTGTGAAGGATATATACCTCATTCAGTGGATTTGAAGGAAACTACTGATAGCCAAGAAAAAAATATTATTGTTGATCTTTCATCTTACAAGAATGATCAGGGCTTTCACTCGAGTCGACTAAACGACAAGAGTGATGATTACAATAGTTAAACTACCCATTGCTGGATAGCAATATTTCAGAAGGACCATTACACGGCGTATCCATATTCGCCTAGTAGCATTTAGTAGGTTATATGCAAACTGTGATGATTACGATGAACGTCACATTATGAAAATCATCGGTGATTAAGACTTTATAAGGACATCATCACGTCTTGCGGACATCATTGGAAACTGTTGACAGTTTGTCTCTTGTAAGAAAACTTGTGTTCTTATTACATTTGGGATTGAGCTGTCATAAGTAATATGTTTTGATGGGCAAATTATTTTATGGACGACGGCTGAATATTCCATCTCGGATCTGAGGCTTGCTAATGTTTTCCCATAGCAATTTAGCAATACAATTTCCCAGTCATTTTCTTTGGCGGATAGTTCTCAGACCGTACAAGCGTCTGGTCCGTCATTCATAATTCAGCCGTCGTCCATTAAAGAATATCCGCGTCTATAATCCAAAGACCTATTCCATATTTCATGTAACAGTATTAGCACCAAATTCAAAAAGACAATCATAATATGCATAAACATAGGCTAGTTTTCTGCAAGTGAGAAGCGGTCAACAGTTTCATGATACTCTTAATACAACGAGTGTGATGGGTGAAATGCCGACTTTAACGGGTGAACTGCCAAAAATTACGTGTCAAGTCAATCACCCATACTCAAGAACATGTGCGTTGGGTAGTTACATAGATCCCTGTCTTGTTATTTTTGGTAACTATATACCTTTCACAGTACAACAGAAGGAAAGCACATCATTATCTAAATCCATCAAAACTCCCTCAAGTTTACGTGAAAGCTAACTTCCTATTCCAGAAATCGACCACTAAATGTAATTTACCGCTATCTTACCTCCAAACACTTGAACCTCGGTCCAACCGTTGTTATTACTTCTGTAGACTGATGTGACTGTTATCTTCACCCATTCGGAGGACACCGGAACCAGAGTAAATTCGTTCAAATCGTAGCCGTCGGTTCCTAGGATGTAAGGTATGGTTACCTGACAGAAAAGAAAATAAGACTATATGTGAGCGCAGTTAATATATGATTGATCGTGGTGGGCATGTCTTTGTGATAAACATGGCGAGATATATTGTCCTAATTACCAATTGTGTACATGACAAATAGATATGTCACCCAACAACGTTATTTCGTTATATCTGAAACAAAGTAAGGTTTCACGATGTAATGACACCTATGTGTTACTTTTACTACTGATTCATTCTACGCGCCTGAAAGAAAAACCGTCTCCAGTGCCATTTCACTTTTCTTGCAACTGCTCAGCTTCTGCACAGCCTTTCACGAACTTCCTCATTGTACCAAAACAGTCGATGTTGTG
This sequence comes from Hanleya hanleyi, assembly GCA_036873755.1. NCBI lineage: Eukaryota > Metazoa > Mollusca > Polyplacophora > Lepidopleurida > Hanleyidae > Hanleya > Hanleya hanleyi. The sequence continues at coordinate 83,386 of JAVTVY010055642.1, read as the reverse complement.
TGTGGCTATACCTATACTCTCCAATATATCTCGTGCACTACCACCAGGTGGGTTAAAAAAATGTCTTGGTGGCCGAGTGGTTTAAGGTGCTTTGCTGATGACCTCTAGCCTCACACCGCTGAATCGGCATGGGTTCGAGCCCAGCTGGTCCTTGTATGGAAGTTTGTCAGTTACTTGCCGACGGGCGGAGATTCTCTCCGGATACTCCGGCTTCCTCCACCAACCAAACTGACTGTCACCATATGCATGAAACAACCTTGAGTGTGCAATTAAGCAAAATTCCCCCCCCCCCACCTCTACATATTTAGTTATCTTAAGAACAATTTGCATGTATCTCGACAAAGAGTACCTTTTCTGATATTTGACCCGATCTCAACCTGGGTAGAATGCGGCAGTTTGTACATATAACATTTCGTGACCTCGCAATGTGCGCACGTCTAGTTACCCAGGATTTGTAAATGCAATCTCGATAATTATGCAACCGCAAATAGACATGATCTGTCAATATACGCCATGTATTAGGCTAAGTATTTCCAAATCAAAAACTCACGCTTTGAGCTGATCCATCCCTAAATAGGAAAGTAACATCTTTGTTCTTCTCCGTGTGGTACCATCTGTTCATTAAACTGATTTTATGTATGAGATAGGTACCATCAAATTGGAGTAGAAGCCAAGCGCCCACGCCTTGCCTCTTACTTGACCAAGTATTTCGTCCATGTGGGAAATCTGTGGGAAGATCAGAATTACAACACATATAAGTGAAGTGGGAAGAGGTGCCGACATACTGACAGAGCCACATTACTTCACAGCATAGTCTTCCGGTTAACCTATTCTAAAGTACACACCAAGAATCTAACGATTCGTGATATGTGTTGTATCTCAGGTACGCTTTTATTGTACCTGTAAGCTTATCAAACCTGAGCACAGATACGGAGGTTCTAATGTGATATTTACGGTCAAGTGATATATCTGTTGGTCAGGTGCGGTCAAAAGGTACGTTTCCGACTAGATTGTTGTAACATTTATTTACTTAATTTAAACAGTACTTTATTTCCATGAAAGATACAAATGGAAACAGGGATTAGAGAAAAGGCAGAGTAAATTATTCTCATGTGCAGATAGAGCTTTCAAAGAAATTAGTGGTCATTCACATAGCAAATTGTGCATTTAGATAACATATAATTTCTGTTATGTGGTCAATAAATAATAATGCAGTATATCATTGTTTAGTGATATTATGCGAAAATAAAGATTTCGCGCGCTGTGTACAGCAATCGAACTAATTAACACTTTGAATGTCAATATATTACGCAATAACTCCGTCAGAGAAGAAAAGCGTGACAATTGAACTCATATTATTAAAGTTTGAATCTACCGGTTCGACTAATAATATTCTGAACAAATAAAGTGATGATCACCAGATAGCAGTGTATTGATATGTAATTTCCGATTGCATTGAATAATTGTGCAAACGAGAAACAAATTATATGCCGTTGCGCTAGAATCGCCACAGAAGCGGAACGGGCTATCGGCTATATGTTGGTGAAACATGTCGGCCATTAACTGACAACAGCCCAATCTCAACTGTGAGTGTATTATTTGAAGTTTGCGTTCTTTAAGATAAAATGTGTGGGTACAACTTCCTTTACAGCTGTTTCGACGGATATTGGGAAATGACGTGATTCCGGAGCGGATGCAAGACAATACCTATAATAATAATATAATATATAATATAATAATGTCCTGGTTTCTACGCTCTGCTAATGAGGTGATTTCTGTTTCTCCACAGAATAAAGCGTGGCGCACCCCCGGGCTAACCACGTTGTTCTTATGACAGGTAGGTGTAGGTTTTTTAACATTTCACATGATATTGAGGACAGTTGTCCCAAATAAAGTCGGCATTGTCAAATATTGCTAGAGTGAACGATTTATAAAATAATCTATATTTAAGATTCACAGACAGTCATTATCATTTCATTCAATCGCCTCAATAGTTAACTTCCAAATCCCACCGATATGATGATGATGATGATGATGATAACTTGCTCCTTTACAGTCCTGATGAATTTCGACGGCGGATGATGGGACTGGTTCGTCTTACGCGAGAATAGCATTGATATAGTTTTAGTTCGATATCTAGAACTTTGAAAACGATATCGTTTTGTTCATATTTTTCTTTCGACATTCTCTCGAAGAAATTCCGATCCCATTGAGAAAACCAGAGACAATTTTCCATTGAAGAAAAAACTATAAATAGACACGCTTCCTTACTTCTCTCAGAGTAACAATTCATCTAATTTCACAAAACGTTGTACTGGAATTTATCGGAGTGAGGAACTGATTTGGAAACTTTTATTTTGAGTTTGTTCTATAGTAATTCCGGGTATTTCAGTTCCAAGCTTTCAGGAGATCATAGAAAAACTGACAAAGCGCAAGTGGCGACATTTGTAAAACTACACTCGGAATATATTATCTTTCTTTGCTGAAAGTTCCTTGAAAGAGTCAAATTAAGGTTTGATTTGACCTTACATTGATATGCGAAATCGATAGAACAGGTGCTGGTCTTGGATTGACTTTTTATTTTGCCAGTCCGGATGAAAATTATCCTCGTTGAAATTCTAAAACTGTGTTCGTGCTGATCAGTATTTCATTCACACGTAATAGGTGATTTTCACCGACGTCGTCGATATATTTGCATATACGATAATATTCAGATTTCGACCCTATTTGTTTAAATCATCTTAATCATGATCATTAAACCTCAAGATATCACACGGGCGGGATCTTGGATGGTCTGTGGGTCACGCAAGTGTCTATGTAACTCATCCAAATCGAACGAGTCAAAATACTCGCTCAACAGTAATAAATAACAGATAATAGCTTACAGCAGGTATTGCGACGATTTTGTGCCAAATATCAGCATTGGAGGTGAAAAAAACTGTACTGGATATTCTAGCACACTCTGGGATGTAATATGAAGCCGAAATCCTATTTCATTCTACCTTTCAAAACTTACATTTGCGTCTTAGTGCGTTTGGTTCCGCTCGCTGTAAAGTAGCAAAATTCAATCATCGCTCTATTACATTTCATTCTACCTTTCAAAAATTACATGTGCGTCTTAGTGCGTTTGGTTCCGCTCGCTGTAAAGTAGCAAAAGTCAGTCATCGCTCTATTACATTATGTGCTAATGCAATTTAGATGATACCTGACCCATGCATCGCAAATTACAACACATATAAGGGAAGTGGGAAGAGGTGCCGACATACTGACTGCGTCACATGATTTCACAGAATAGTCTTCTGGTTAACCTGGTGAGAGGGATTTGCTTAACTTGTTATGTGCACGAAACAACAGTATATTTATTTTGCGTTGTACTTTCAATTATTGCTCGACTACGTGTAATTTAAATCCACATTAAACAAGTATTCACATACATTACTGCTATGGAAAAGGCATTTTTGGAAGGTCACGCTAAACTTCATACCAAATGCTCATTTCTATTTAAACAAGACAAGTTGGTCAGTTGTACCCCGTAGTCCCAAACAAACTGTTACGCTTGTATATGCTATAATATCCGTTCCATATTATTCATTAATTATCATAATTATACTGCGTAGTTTACTTATTGTCAAGTTAGCAAATATCTAGAATGGCTCGCATTTACCTTTTTTTATTCCATCGAAGGCTTTTTCGCATAATGTCAGACTGTTAGCTTCAGACGACGCACAGCACACGGCTCTGAGGGCGATGTTTTCCTCTGGAAAATATAACTGAACTTATTGAATATTGTAAAAGCAAGATCACATCTTAATAATGTAATAGGGATAATTCAACGGACACCCCCAAACCACTACAGCATTTATGTCTCATTTGACACTATTTTGTTGAAGATATGTTTGCGAAGTTGAATGTTTAATCTACATCCTCTTTTGCGTGACAACATTCTTTCCTCATTGAGACAAATTCGAAGCTCGAAGCTCTTCATTTCTGTTTTCGTAATCGCGGGAGTTATCACTGTTAGTTGCTGGTCTGTTTAATTCCCTCTTTGCAGTCTTCAAACAAAATTGCTCTATTCTAAAAAGCTTCTTCCTGGAAATATGAAAATTGGGATGATTGTTCCACAATTGCACAATTGGCCAGAATTGAAAAAAATGTGCCGCAGTTTTTTTCCAAATTGTGTCCTTTTGAGATATACCATTTATAATTTTCACCTTGTCATTTTATATAGTCTTCTTCTATTAGAAAATAAATCCACAGAAATAAATCCTGGTCAAAATTTCCAGAAATGTGGCACCCTTTTTAGTAGAATGTTCAGTTCCATTCAACAATGTCACAACATGGGTGAAAAGCTGATTAGTTCTCGGAAAACAGATGCATTAAAATGCAGGCACATTTCCATGTAAAGACACGCATTTAGTTTGAAACTGGTTCAATCCAATGTGGGAGCTCTGAATGGTACTCTGTAAGATCAATATGCGATTTTTCTCAAGCAGATATTATTTCGATTGAATATGCCAAATAAAAGCAAACAGTAAAATGAAACGAAACTTACCTGCCATAGAATGTTGCACGGCTAGAAACAACACTATAAGGGAGATCATATCGTTGTCAAACATAGCTTTATATAACGTTGATCTTCGTCGAAGCTTGCATGTAACTGTTCTGAATGCTCACAATTTGAAGCGCGAAAACCGAAGTGCATCGATTACGTTCTTGCAATTAGCCTTTTTTCACAGTTTCTCGCCAGGCTGATATACGGAAACGTGTCTAGGCCCATTCTGTATTGCGTTAGTTAATCGAAAGAATCGATTCATGAAGGCAATATACTATTCAAAACTATCCAAACATCCTGTCGTCAGATCTCGTTGAATACAGGCTATTCAGCATTGGAGGCCATTCTTCGTACTAATATAATATGCTGGTATAAGCTTTTCGAGTGCTAGACTGGCGGTCAATTTGCAAAAGAACCGTATGTTAGGTTTTGTTGAATTCCCTGTTAAAATATTCATGAAAGACGTTTGTCCCGGGGTTTTCGGAAAATTCACGTTGTTATGATGGATCAATGGCAGGTCTCGAGATTGTGATCTTCAGGAAGCGGTACAGATGTTTTAGTGATGACATCAACGCATCAAGATGTTCTATTCATAAAATCCTGTATGTCTTAGGGCTCGAGGCCCGAGATCCCATGAATGTTCGAAACCGTTTCAGATTTTGGTCGATACGATTAAAACCGCTCGATATATGAATACCTACTCTATATGTTTCGAAAGATGATGATTCGGTTCCAATATGTGAACGGTTTGTCATTCAGATTCTTGAGAAACGAACTGTTTTTAACTCAACCGATATTTTTTCCACAAAAGAAATTCATTGCAGATTGCTAATCTCCGATCGGATTGAACTTTTTAAATTTGTCTCATTTTTTCTCAACTTAGTCGCAGAATTTGTTTTTACATAAAACTCATGGTGTATTTCACGCGTCGATAAATTCAAATCTACACAGATAATAGAATCAGGAAATGTATCACTGATTAAAATTTAGGCCGTCAAAACCGGGAAAACCTCGAGAGGCCGCCATCAACGAAAGAATTAACTGCGAAAGTGCCCTTAAAGGAGTATATTTATCAGCAATATTGTATTCCAAAACTTATTATACAAAACTTATGTTGAAAGAATGCGAAAAAAAAAGAAATATTGAGTTGCTCGCCACGGCGTGCACTGGGCGCCGCCATTGCACCACTGCGTGACGTTTTCACATGAGCGGAAGTGAGTGTATACTCACCTAAAAACCTCACAGCGTCATGGAGATTTAGGGTTAATAGTCTTGGTCATGCGATAATTCGCGCGAGAAGGGACCCAGTAAATCCACTGACGTTCCAGTTCATTTTGGTAGTTCAAATGTAATCATGAAAATGTTTACGAATTTAGAAGCATCGTCGTTCAACTGAAATCACTGGACAATTGCAGAGGACGCTCTTGTAGTATATCGCTCAGCTTCAAATTTTGTCCAAATTGAATCGGGCAAGTCTCAGTTGAAAAACTTGCAGAAGAAATTCTTCAGCTGGCGGATATAACCTAGGGTCTTCAACTGATTTCAGGTATTTTCTCTTATGTGGCGAACATCATGGTGCTCCAAATGACTTTGAAGACCATTCTCGATTTCGTAGAAAACTATATTTTTCCGAGGCTTTTGTCTCGTGCATATACGTATTCTAACTGAATTATACTTTTGTCAAGACGTAATCTGGTAACTTGTCATTTTTGGGGGCAAAATGAGTCCGCATTGTCGGAGATTCTTCATTCAAATCAACAGTCCTCACCTGTTTTGCCATGATTTAGTTTTAGACTCTGTTTCCGATTTGTTACGAAACGTGTTGCTGCAGGTGCATGTCCCTTATTAACTTTAGTGATATGCATAGGTGCATATCCCTGATTTATATACATATATATATAACGTATTTTCGCCTAGCTGGAGGCCTTAGAGGACCGTGTGGATACTTCATTGTTTCCACATGAATAGCTGGAATAAAAGCGCGGCTGAGAATCCACCGAATTATCGGGCCTGAATGTTACGTGTCGACGAATGCTATCCTGTAGAGTCATATGGTTGCTTTTTAGTCGCCAGACGTCAATTTTTCCCACCTCTTGCATATCGCTCCAACTGGGGATACCGACCGTCCGTAATACCGTAATATTTTGTTGTCCGGCCAATTTCATTTGACAGAAAATATAGATTGCTCCCAAATTTGGGGAGTGGTTTCTTATAGGTGAGAGAAAAGTTGGTATTGCTTCTCTCCGAGTTTCGTCACCAAATATGATCGCTGTCGCCGTCTTGGATTTCTCATACATGTACATGCATGGAATATTGAGTAGTGGTTCCATATAGACGAGACCAAGGTTGGTATTGCTTTACTCCGAAATGTGTCGTTAAATATGGCTTTCGACAGGACGCTTTTTTTAAATGTCGCAAGTTGTCGCTTTGGATTGTGTTTCACATGTGGCACATGTGGCGCCAACGAGGGTGACTCAAATTTCGTTTCAGACATAAAATAAGAACGATTGAACGGAGTATTTTCAAAGTGTGTGTGTATACCTGAATTGCATTTCACCCACAAGCATCCATATGTTTTTAACGCCACCTGCAGACCAACTTTATATTTAATTGATACGGATGAACAGAAAAATATACACTGGCGAATGTTTCAAGTTTCCAATTTCGGAAACTCACCGAACACCTAATGGAATATGTAGCGACATGGTTTCCTCTCCAGTTTCCAATAGGTTTCCGGAAATGGAATCTCGCGTTTTCACGCAGTGATGTTGTCCTCGGGGATAAACCTGTACTGTTAATTTTTTGTCACGGTTGATGCTGTGTGCGAATTAAAGCCCACATCCACACGTTTTTGACTCCACACTTACATAACAAATCAAGCCGTGGAAAACAGATTAGACCATAGAGGTCCACGTCACCCGCATGTATGAGCACAGTCCGTATTTTGTATCGTCCCCCTCACTTACAGGAACTACTTTCGCCGGTGACCTTGGCAACCTCCCAGGGGAAGTCCGTGAAGTGTTAGAACTGTCAATTTCCACCATGCTGATCAGTTCTGAAAGCTATTCTTGCAACCAAATAGCACGAAAATTCTCAATAAAAATATTACTAATATAAAGATCAACAGAAACATATGTAGTGAAACAAATAAAACCTATTTAATAACCATGTTTGTCGTCTGCTTTCTGCAAATTGTCCGAAGCCCGTATCAAAATCTTGTTGTTGTTGTTGTTGACTGATATACCACTAGTTTATCACATAGAAAAGTTATTCCATTTCAATAGTTCGTATATAGTTTGGTCCAGTATTTGTCTCAAAACTTTCAACTGTTCCAGTTATTTTTCACTTCGTTTGAATATCAAGTCCTTGGAGACACAACACAGCAGGAGTCCGTCCTCAGGACACGGACAGTAACAATGACAGTCATGTTGTCGACCAAGATGCTGATTTCAGCACTGATTCTGAACTGCCCAACTTCGATATGGGGTTTCTTTCGGACGACGAATGCGTTCATCTCATATCCAGTAGTAGCGACGATGATAGAATGTTAGTTCTTGCTCTCGAAGAGGCCACTCAACAGCCCGCTGCACCGACAGAACGCCCCCCCCCCCGACTTCACAGGAGAGGGAGGGAGAATTAAGGTTTAATGTCGCGTTCAGCAATATTTCAGCTATATAGCGACGATCAAACAAAATTCTAAGTACTCAAGTCACTAACTTAGTAATCCAACGCATTAAAACATACACACATTAAAGCTTATGTAACAGCCCGATTTCTCTCAAATAACCTAAGATGCAATCCTCCCTCACTCGACTAAAAAGATCTTCCAAAGTAGTCGCTCGATAAAAAGCATCTCTTACAATCTTAATATCTATGCATTCGATAAGAATATGCTTCACCGTGAGATCATCATGGCATGGAACACACCTTGGGACTGACTCTTTTTTTAGTAAATGTCCGTGAGTTAATTGTGTATGGCCAATTCTACATCGCCTGATCATGGTTTGATCGAAACGTTTCTGACTGTTCAGAGGAATTAACAGGGAGACACCTGGAATCTGATGACTGGCACACCCTCGGATATTGAACTTTTGACAACCGAAAGTAAACAGAACTTTCCTTCAACTTCAAAAGCTCCAACATTTGTCCAGTTTGACGATCAACAAACTGAATTTGGGGACAGAATTCAAAACAAAAACAGTGCCATGAAAAACCGAAAGTGTGGTGAAAACCTTCACGAAATAGTTGAATTTCTGGGGATGTATGCATCATGGGTGTATCAGTGATACCCAGTACAGACAAACAGAACACTTTCCGTGGAGTAACCTGGTTCTCCAGATCAACGGTATATGTCAGCAATGTAACATGCCAGGGGGAAAAGTCGAAAGCGGCACTACTTTCAATCGGGTTTTAATCGTTAATTGTTCACTGAGAACAATTCTTTAACGATTCTTGGCTGATTCGCGCAATCGTTTTTCTTTCGAGATTGCTTTTCGCGAATGTAAACCGATGAATAAAGCGAAAGAAAAGCGACATCGTGAATAATTCGGTTTTTCTGATAATTTCCTCGATTCCTCTTACATTGAAATTTCTAGATATTGAGAAAAGACGACAAATTTCTGGACGAGAAAATATGATTGAAATTTGGAAACACTTCCTTAGCATTCAGGGGACCAACTTGAATAATAACCTAGTCAAGTTATGAACTTCATATAGAAATAACTCTGATATAATGTTAGAATTCGTGGTCCCCATTTGACCATGAATTGTTTGTGGAAGGAAATTTCCCAAAAAAGTTGACCATAGGGAAGAAATCACGATCTTCTAATGACAGCGTTACAATCAGAAGATTGGATTTGGCCATAAATATTACACCAACATTTCATCAGCAGAGTACCATATAACAAGATTTTATCAATTGCTAAGTAAAAAAGACGAGGGCAGCCCTCCAAAAGCGAGTCTGGACTTAACCCTATCTTACACCTTGATCTGGAGGGGTGCAACCTACTAAACCATACTCTTGGGTCAAACCCTACATGTAAATGTCAAACAAATACAAGATGGCCGCTTTGACCCTATTCATTCATTCAAATTTGATTTCAAATGAGTTTTTCTGCTTAATGACCTTGGTCTCAATAGGTTTCTTGTTAACCCTATCTGGCCTGTGCGATTTGGGGTGTACCGCAGCCTGGGGGGGGAGGAAGTGCCCTCTATATATTTCTATATAAGTCCAGAGAGCTGAAACTTAACACACTATATCTTTGGGTCAAGCTCAACAAGAAAATGTAAACAAAATCCACAAAAATCGAAGATGACCGACATGATGAGGTCACAGTATCGTCATTTTCAAAAAGAGCATTTTTTGGACGACTCTTCGGTCACAATTTTTTTTTTTTTTTTTTTTTTTCATGGCAAAAATGCATAAGTAAATAATAATCTGATATGCAATAAAATAGATTTTGTACACTTTTTCATGCAGAAAGCAAAAGTTTTGAAAAAATCTGACGAAAACATCACTTTTCTGCTACCCCCATATGGCCTTCATTTTGAATTTACCCATGATCCTCTGCTCGGGGTCGTGCAAATAGGCTCAAAATGGCCCCAATATGATAATCTTCAACGTCACGGAGTCTCAGCTCTCAATTTTTGTCGTTCCGGAGATAGGAGCAAAAAAGGGGGGAGGGGGTGGGGGGGGGGGCGGAAAGTTATCCCCAGGCCAGGTTGGTCGCAGTCCACACCGTGGACAAATATCAGATAATGTTTCTATTATTTCCTTAGTGTCTCTCACTAATGTATTCACTCAAACACAAGATTTTACTTTCCATGATTTTCTGATTATTTCGTCAAATTGACCTCGATCTTTGACCACTCACAAACAATGCGAGTTTTAATCATTTACAGATAGATAAATTAAGGAGGAGGAGAAGGATTCCACAAGATTTTGCCATCTATAGACCACGTAGCCCAGAAATGTCAATAGGAGACCAATTTATCATTTCTCAAGTCGTACAGAGAATATACCTTCGATTTCCAATTCATTTCATGGAAGAAAATAGGATATAGGCAAAAGGGAGACAACCATCCATTGTATGCTCACTGAATGTTTGCATGCGAACCGATTCGCTCCCTTCCTTCGATAATGTAAATTCAAAAGTTTTTGTATCCAAGAAGTAAAAGATGAATTTCACACTTCATTAATTCATTCTTAAGTATATCTACAGTAGCGATAATGTTCTTACGAATAAGTAGACAAACGTACGGTCGTGCTGAAACAAAACGAAACTTTCTAACCTATCTCTCTAAAAGACAAAATATTAGAAACTGACCATGTTATCATATTGGGTCATTTTGAGACTATTTGAACACTCCCCCACCCTAATTATTTCCTAATTGACTACATGTATGTGGTAAAATCTGAACATGAATTTTGAAAATATTACTTCACCAAAGCGGTCATCTTGGATTTTATTTTGCCATTTTCCGGTAGAACTTGACCCCAGGATACGTTCTGGAAAGTATCAACTGTAAGTCTCTAGTGTAATGAGCAAAACACATATTTAAGGGAACGAAATGACCTCTTTTTAGGCCCGTTCTGGAAAGTATCAAATCTCTAGTGTAATGAGCAAAAAACATATTTAAGGGAACGAAATGGTCCCTTTTCTGGCCCGTTCTGGAAAGTATCAAATCTCTAGTGTAATGAGCAAAAAACATATTTAAGGGAACGAAATGATCCCTTTTCTGGCCCGTTCTGGAAAGCATCAAATCTCTAATGTACTGAGCAAAAAACATATTTAAGGGAACGAAATGACCCCTTTTTAGGCCCGTTCTGGAAAGTATCAAATCTCTAGTGTAATGAGCAAAAAACATATTTAAGGGAACGAAATGGTCCCTTTTCTGGCCCGTTCTGGAAAGTATCAAATCTCTAGTGTAATGAGCAAAAAACATATTTAAGGGAACGAAATGGTCCCTTTTCTGGGCCGTTCTGGGAAGTATCAAATCTCTACTGTAATAAGCAAAAAACATATTTAAGGGAACGAAATGATCCCTTTTCTGGCCCGTTCTGGAAAGTATCAAATCTCTAGTGTAATGAGCAAAAGAACATATTTAAGGGAACGAAATGATCCCTTTTCTGGCCCGTTCTGGAAAGTATCAAATCTCTAGTGTAATGAGCAAAAAACATATTTAAGGGATCGAAATGACCCCTTTTTAGGCCTGTTCTGGAAAGTATCAAATTCTAGTGTAATGAGCAAAAAACATATAGAGATATCAACTACCGCCGCGTCCTTCCGGGCAGATACACCAGGTTGAAGTCTCTGTCCGGTGGCAAAATAGAAGATGCCACCAACCTGTTTCAGAAATCAGAAATTTCCAACAAATCCATTACGCGGGAACTAGGAAGTAATAACTTAGTGAAAAAAGAATCTGTTGAAACCTGTGTTGGGAAATACGAGGCATTACTGTCTACTATTCGCACCAAACAGCCAAATACTCACATTTTCGTATGTGAGGTGCCTCGGAAACTAGGTAGGCTACAGGATGTTAACAAAAGTATCAAGGTATTCAACACTCAGCTGGAATCAATGTGTGTCACCCAAGATAACGTGTCCTTTGTTCCAGTCGATCTGCCACTAGACGAGGTGTATTTCCACGATGACATGTTACATCTGTCCTTCTATGGCACCATGAAGCTTGTTGATGCCATACGTACGGCCCATGGTATGTCGCCCACCGGTGTCATCCCCAAAGTCCTTGATGGAACTCCGACCCAGAAGTCGCCCGCCAAGCGAGATGATCATATTCGTCGCTATGACAATGCCAACAAAAATGTACTTTTATCTGGAAACGAGAAATTCCAAACTCGTCGCTATGACAATGTCAACACTAGTGTGCATTTATCTGGAAACGAGAAATTCCAAGCTCTTCTCTCGCTCATCTCGTTGCTAAACAATGTTACTGATGTAGACTGTTGATAATCTGCATGTCTGTAATTCGATATATTCACAGCATATGTGAAGAAACAATTGACCTCAAGTCAATACATTTGTGAGCTATTAACACTGCATTATCACTCAATCATCATGGACGGAATCTACAGAACTCTTAAATATTCTCTCTCTCTCTCTCTCTCTCTCTCTCTCTCTAAATAGTTTTTCATCTGTTATTGATGTGTGCCAAAAAAACTTTGCCTCTAAAACGTACTGTAATTGACACTTTGAAGATATGTCACTGGAATATTGAAGGCCTAATGTCCAAGGTTCTTGGTAATAAATTAGAATTGCCGAGCGTTATTAGTAGCCTCAGTGACCATGACCTTATATTATTGTCTGAAACTCATGCTAACTCTGGGTCTAAACTCGACTTGCCAAATTATGAGCCATATCCGATTTTTAGGCCTCGGAGCAAAAATGCTCGCACGGATTCCGGGGGGGTGGTCTTTTTCTACAAACCGCATTTGAAACCTGGCTTACATTTCATACATAGTAAATCACCAGATTTGGCATGGGTCCGACTTAAAACAGACTTTTTTGGCATCCCACATGATATTTACCTGGGTCTGGTGTATCTCAGTCCCCATGGTTCTTCATATACAAAAAAGTTTATCACACCTACTATAGATATCTTGGAGGAAGACATTTTGAAATTTAATGACCAGGGAAAAGTAATGCTCATGGGCGACTTCAATAGTAGAAGTGGTGAACTGGATGATGTCGTACAAAATGATGAAAACTGTCATGTAGATTTACCAACGTGTTACGTTGTGGATGACCCAATTGTTGGAGCCCGTATGAATCAGGATAAGATTGTAAACGACAGTGGCAAACAGTTGCTTGATTTATGCATTGCTAATGAGCTTAGATTACTGAATGGTAGAGTTATCGGGGACTTGACAGGTAAACTTACCTGTCATCAATGGAATGGCAGTAGCACTGTGGACTATGGGGTGGTCCACTCGAGCATCTTTCGAGACATTAAATATTTTGAAGTTCACAACTATCAAGGAATAATCACCAACCACTGTAAAATATCACTCGGCCTTAGAGTAAACTGTAGAGGAATAAACGACGCGACCTTTACCCAGGGATTACTCCACTCTTTGCCAATTCGTTATATATGGGACTCGTTGTCTAGTGAGCTAATGAGCGCCGAATTCACATCTCCGATCATAAAACAAACGGTTCAAGCTTTATCGCAAGAAAATTTGGATAATGGTGATATTGAAGACCATATCCTGACCATTCAAAACCTGTTGATGACCGTGGCCAATAAAACCCTGGTTAAAAAACACACGCAGCTAAATAAAAAAAGTAAAATGAAGAAAAAAAAATGTAGATGGCATGACAAGGACTGTGCTTCCCTCCGAAAGGAAGTCCACAGGTTGGGATCTAGTTTGGCTACTGACCCAGGTAACCCATTCAAACGTGGTCTATTTTTCAAAACCCGTAAGGAATACAAGAAATTAGTAAGGCGGAAAAAGAGAGAATTCAAGCAGGCTATCGTCAGCAAGTTGGACGAGATGATTGATAAAGATCCGTCGGCATATTGAAAGTTAGTGGAACAGCTAAAAGATATTGACAAAACTGTGACGGATGCAGAATTTATCTCCCCTGACCTCTGGAAGAGCATTTTGAAGGACTGTTAAATCCTGATGATGCAGCCAACCACTTATCGTCTGTAACCAGTCTTCACCTAAGGCAGCAAATAGATGCTATAAAAAACGAACCGTTCTTCTCAGAGCTTGATTTTCATATCACTGAGGAGGAAGTCCGATCAGCTATAAAAACTCTCAAGAACGGTAAATCTGCTGGTCTTGGCAGTATTACAAATGAGATGATTAAAGTGTCCTGTCCGTCCTCACTGCGGGTATATCGCAATTTGTTCAACCACATTTTAACTTCTGGGCTCTTCCCCACTGCATGGGCGTCTGGATATGTTGTACCGATACACAAGAAAGGCAGTAGGACTAGTCCTGACAATTATAGGGGGATCACGATTAATAGTTGTTTAAGTAAGGTCTTCACAACCATCCTTAATAATAGGCTGCAAGCCTTCTTGGATTCTCACGGTATTTTGACAGATCATCAGTTGGGTTTCAGAAAACGTGCGCGTACTACTGACCACATGTTCATCCTAAATACACTAATAGACAAATATATAAAGAAGCAAACAGAGCCACTGTATGTGTGCTTTGTCGATTTTCAGAAGGCATTTGATAGGGTGTGGAGAGATGGCCTCCTGTTTAAACTCTTACGATGTGGTGTGAAGGGCAAATTTTTCAATGTTATCGAAACTATGTATGCCCACAGCTCAGCTTGTGTTAAAGTGGGCAATTATCATACAGAGTACTACAAGTGCACTGCGGGGATTAAACAAGGCGAGGTGCTCAGTCCTCTATTGTTTAATCTCTACGTTAATGACCTCCCTGGTGTTCTAGGTATTGACCAGGATACTCCCACTCTTCAGTCATACCCTGTAAATTGCTTAATGTATGCCGATGACCTGGTGATAATATCTAAATCCGCTAATGGCCTACAAACCGCTCTGGATAAGCTGAGTGTGTATTGTTCCGAATGAAAAATTGGACCCAACATCAATAAAACTAAGGTCATGAAGATAAGTGGTAACGGTCACAAATGTAATATTAAATTTGCCTTCATAGGGAAAGTCATTGACATGGTCCAGCAATATTCTTATCTTGGTATAATCTTTAACTCCTCCGGCACTTGGTCACCCGCTATGAAGAATCTACATGACAGGGGATTGAAGGCCTTATATAAACTTCGCTCCTTGATGAGAGACGGGGAATTTGGTGTTCCCACAAGCCTTAAATTGTTCGACCAGCTGATCAGATCCATCTTGACCTATGGGTCCGAAATTTGGGCTTTTGGGGGCATTAACGCGCGTCAAATGCATAAATCATTCGGCCTAGAGAGGTTTATCGATCAGCTGCCCTGTGAAAAATTGAATTTGCAGTTCTGTAAGTACACCCTTGGTGTTAATAGAAATGCTGCCAATGCGGCAGTACGCGGTGACCTCGCACGATATCCTTTGGGCATTGAGATCACCATTGCCATGCTGAATTATCATGGCCATATAAAGCAGAGCAGCAATAATTTGTTAAATGCTGCATATGAAGAATCGGACCGCCTTAGCAAGGATGGGTATACGTCATGGATTAAACGTAAAAACGTAATATTGAACGAGTTAGGAATATTGAATGATCATAACGGCCAAACTGCGCTCATTAGGCAAAAACTGCAGACCCGATACGATGATTTCTGGAAGACGACCCTCGACTCAAATCTTGGTAACAGTAGGGGCAAGCTTCTCATATACAAGCAATGCAAGTCTACATTTATTTTGGAAGATTATTTATTAGATGTTAAAAAATCCACTGACCATTCCAGCATTGCCAAACTTCGCACCAGCAATCACAAACTTGAAATTGAGACTGGTAGATATACAGTGCCTTTCACTACTAAAGATAGGCGTTTTTGTCATTGGTGCCGGGCCTCTGGGAGTGAACAAATCGGAGACGAATTTCACTTTTTGATGGAGTGCCCCAGATGGACTGATCTCCATGGAAAATTACTAAAAGCTGTGGATGATGTATGTCCGAGGTTCCTTCTGCTCGACACACATTCACAGATGATATTTATGATGTCAGCTGGCGGTACTGTCTCCAAAAAACTTGGAAAATTCTGTTCTACCGCTTTCACCTCTATGGCCGCCCCATAGTCCACCGTGTAAGCCATATTAAGTGTTATGAAACACTTGTGGCTCCCCTGAGATTGTGTAAAGTCTTATAGTGCTCAAGCATGTGGTTTGAGTAGTTGAATTGTTTTGTTTTTTTTGTAGATTATGCTATTTGTTATAGTGCTTAAGTGTTAGATTGTGCTGTCTCTAGGTTACATCATATAGAAAGTAGTTTTGTGATGTTACCTATAGCTAGTCCAAACCCAGTTGTTAGCCATCCTCATATATACACATGTCGTGTCTGTATACTCTATATATGCACTTGACCCAAGATGGGTGTGAATGTGAATAAATACAATATATTTAACAAATTGATGAATGTATGGTAAAATGAATTTCAAAAATCAAATGATCATTTCATTCACATAGCAACTACAATATCTATGTATCGCAAGGCGAGTTTATTCTTCTATGTTGTTGCATATAGCACATTTCGGCATATTTATGGTGTAGTGAGCTTTGCTTGTCAGCCTATTTCTACTTTCAGTTTATGTTGGCTTGGTCTAAATTTTGTCACAAATGTTCCCACTACAGTAGTTTTGCATACTAGGATATAAACCTGATTGTGGTTTTATATTGGCATCACTTTGTAGTCCATGTTCCCTCGCATCTCTCATCAGTGTCTGCCATTGATTGTTCCTATAAATTGAGTTATGTTGGGATGAAGATGTTCCCTTCGCAAGTAATTACCAAAGGCAAGACAAATAAATTTCCAATCTTCTAGTGTATCGAAGTCATTGTTTTGGTTAAATATGACTGTTGATTCGAAGAATTCTTGCCGTTGGACCCTCCGAATCAGCATAAAATCCATGTCGCATTCAGGAATTCTTGCAAGCATACTTATACTTTCCTGAAACGATTCACAGGGGTAATTGCATATACAGCTGTCATTTTGCGGGTGGATGTCCTAATATACTACAGGTGCCATTTTCAGAAACAATCTGCTATGAGTTCCAAACCGTAATCACACACATAAAAAAAACCCATGGTTGTCTTTGGAATTATTCCAGGATGCTTTCGTTAACACATCGGCAGATCGGTGATATTCCAAATCTTGAAACCTGTACCAAGGTTCCATAGTCTCCTTTCATAGTCCCCTTTCTAATAAGAACACCTTATAGCATAGCCACATCACACATTGGTTTGAAAGTTACAGTCCCAGAAGTAGTTCATTGTGGATTTGATACAAGCTAGTGCATGACA
Organism: Hanleya hanleyi; assembly: GCA_036873755.1. Taxonomy (NCBI): domain Eukaryota; kingdom Metazoa; phylum Mollusca; class Polyplacophora; order Lepidopleurida; family Hanleyidae; genus Hanleya; species Hanleya hanleyi. Next base: position 65,877 of record JAVTVY010055642.1, on the reverse strand, counting down.
ACAGGATCCAGAAATCAGAGTCTTGGGCTATTGTTGATTAAGTGTGGGTGTGATTAGGTGTGGTTGAAAGTCTGACGAGGTAGCAAGATTGCTTGAAGTGATAATTTGGACGGTGTTGGCATCAGTTCTGACAGGGATAATTTAGAGTTCTGCGAAGGTATACCTTGTCAGGATTATTTCAGTGTCTGACCTTGTGGAGTTGGTTGCATTATAACCTGTTTTGGTGTGATATCACCTTGAGTCGGTTAGTGTACGATGTAGATATGAAGTGTTCGAGATAGGACGAGGAATAGTATGACACATTTTTTTGCCCCACGAAGACGATTACTGCTGTGCCGATAGATTCTTCGTAGCTACACTTCTATGCGAGTTGTTAATAGTAATATAACATGTCGATAAAGGATACGTGTGTTGTCGGCAAGCATATCCTCTATGGACGGCAGATGCTTATTGGATTGGAACGAAGAGAAAAAATTGACATCTGGTGACTAAAAAGCAACCATATGACACTACAGGAATGCATCTCTCGGCACCTAACATTCAGACCCGAGAATACGGTGGATTCTCAGACGTAGCCTTGGTATCTCAGTCGCGCTTTCATTGTAGGTGTTCATGTGGAGACTATGAAGTATCCACACGGCTCCTAGCACCAGCTTAAGCGGAATTAGATAAGCTAGCTCGGGAGCTGTGATGACAGATCTGATGTTAATGGATGAGCATCGTGGACGTCGGATGGAGTAAACGTCTCAACATAGGGTAACCTTGTAAATGCAAGAATACCCAGAATAGCTAACCTGTAATGCCCGACGTCGTACGGCTTAAATTTCCCAACAAAACCTACATATATTTGTCGAGTGACATGTACAGAGGGCGGACCTCGGGGACTAACAGTCCACCAGCAGAATCCTGCCACATACAGGTAATAAATCGAAGCGATATGCAAGAGGTGGGGAAAATTGACGACATCTGGTGACTAAAAAGCAACCATATGATACTACAGAAAAGCATCTCTCGGCACCTAACATTCAGACCCGAGAATACGGTGGATTCTCGGACGTAGCCTTAGTATCTCAGCCGCGCTTTTATTGCAGTGGTTCATGTGAAGACTATGAAGTATCCACACGGCCCCTATCACCGGTTTAAGCGGAATTAGATACGCTAGCTCGGGAGCTGTGATGACAGATCAGCTCAAACAACTCATCTGATGTTAATGGATGAGCATCGTGAACGTCGGGAGCTGTGATGACAGATGCCCGATCAGACACCTCTGTTATGTTCTAATAATAAATTTGTACCTTGCCCGCAGATTCACTTAGATCTGAGGACAAGCAATGAGTAGCCATCTTGCCAAAACTGACTAACTTCTTAATATAGCTAAATATCACAAGAGTTACTGTAAGGGAGTTCTTATATTTGTCGGTGGGGTCATTACTTCTTGGCATTTTGCTGCCATCGTTTTAACCCACTCCTTTAACCCTACCTGACCTGGGGGAGCAATTATACCCTCCTACCCAACTTTCTCCCCCGTCTCCGGAACGACAAAAAAAAAACGAAAGCTGACCCTTCGCGACTTTTTAGTTTATCATGATCATTTTGAGCCTATTTGCATAAGGTGAGTGAGTGCATAGGATTTAACGTCGCTTTCAACATTATTTCAGTCAACCAAGCATCAACCAGTCAAACTGAGATTCCGCTACCTCAAAGAACAAATCCCTGAAGCAGCATGGGACCAGACACCCTCCATTCACTCCACAAAACACCGAGGACAGTACACAAGACACAGACAGGACGTCCACATGGTGCAACAAAGGCAAACGACATCACACTGGAGTAGACGATCATGGGTAAATTCAAGGGGGCGTCCATCTGGGGTACCAGAAGTGATGTGATATATCGACCCAAAATTGCTTGTTTTGAAGATGACACCACTGTGACGACATCAAAGCGGCCATCTTGGATTTTTTTCTGGAGAGCTTGACCCGAGGGTATAGTGTGGTAAGTTTCAGCTCCCTAGCTCAAGGAGTAATAAAAATATTTAGAGATGTGAGGCGAAATGGCCCCCAGGCGTGGACAGGTCACAAAAAGTCCAGGTCAGAGTGGATTGTGTTGTGTTTAATTATCACTGTGACTTTAGTTGACTTTGATTCTCGAGCCAAGTTTCAAAGTGAAATTCGCGGTTTTCGCGAAAATGGCGGATGTTGTAACGCATAAAAGCAGACTGTGAGAGCCGCCGTCTTTGAGCAACCAAATTCAAGCATGTACCTGGACTCCAGGATTCGGTTTGTACACAAACTTCAACGTACTGCTAATATTAGGGTGATTTGTGAGAAGATAAATACGTTTAAAAATATAAGCGGAAACAAATATACATGGTCAATTGTGGACGCGGGTGGTCTGTCGAACGTAAAATGTGTTTGTTCAGAACTATTATCAGGTTTGTACGCTTAGGTTGATGGCCTTTTTTTTATCTCACCACGTACAGTTAGCCGAAGGGAAATTTGATTTCAAGTTCCATTGGAGCTTCACAAACAGGCGTCTGGAATAACGTCATCTGCTTCGTACATACATCTGATAAGCCCTCACAGGGCCTGCCTCATATTATATTGAATAATCGCTCTAGGAGGTTGGTTGCTTCTGTCGGATGAACTGAAGTATGTTTGAATATTCCGCGACGGAAATCGATAAAAAACTCTATCGTTTGATTTTCATTCCTAATAATTGATCATGAGCTCAAAGAATTCGCCGCCCTCCGTTAGGAAAGATTATGACGTCAATACCAGCATCACGGTTGTTTCTAATGTTTTCCTCTTGGTAAGTTTTATATAGTGTTACGTCTAAACGATAATTGAAAAACGCAACAGAAAGCTTTCGTGAAATCGAGGATTAACAATCAAATATTTATTTACAATACTAATAAACGAAATATAGTCTTACTGTTCAATGTTATACCGGTGTATCTCTCACAGTCCGTATTAACGTGCAAATCGCTATGCAGTCCGTACCGACACGCAGAAATCGCGTTCCTGTATTTTTATAGTCCACACCGCTCAGCTGTTGTCCAGTTTCCGTCAGTTCAATCACGTAGATAATACAGAGGTCAAACACACAAGAGTAATCCAACAGGAATATACAATCCAGCAGTCAGTAATCTCAGGCAAAGGTAATGTCCAGTAGCACAATCTAATGTACCGACATAAAAGCCGTTTGAATCTCCTAGAATGACTAATTGTCCGGCTATTTATACTCTATCGGGTATTCGAGATTATTCTATCAAATCAAGAAACTTCCACCGGTACAGCAATGACGTATGATTTTAACCCAGATACGATTACAACAACTTATAGAATGCTCGAAAATGATTAACCCACAACAGTATGTATACAGGCGTATAGATGGCGCAGATGGCGCTGTGATCCATTTACCATCGTAATACGGGTCTCTTCGTAATTCGGCCATTTTAATCATGATAAATAGGTGACGACAGCTTCGTGAAAATTCTATGACCATAACCACAGAACAGAAGGTTAACAACTATCTTCAGTGTCTATATTATACTGCAATACCATGACAATAGCTTCTCAGATATGTGTCTATGAATTGTACTTTCTCAAATACCTCACTCCCCGCCTATTACACGGCAGGAAAAAAGGTGATAATAATCACCCCGAAAGGGTTATGAGTCAGAACCATCACCCTTTCTTATGATCACCTTTAACTTGTGGGCGACCACCTATGAAGAAAGATGAGCAGTGATTGTATTTTTGGATCATCACCTCTTAAGGGTGATAAGGCAAAATCAGCACACTTAAAAGGTGATGGCCGTCACCATTTAAATGTGATGGCTCGGACTCATTACTTTTAAAGATGATGGCCAGATCTGATCAACATTAAAGGGTGATGGGCCATCGCCTTTTGCCTGGGTGTATATTATCATGAATTGTCGGTTATTGCATTCATAAAACACGATTCAACTTCAAGTACATCACGGAACATTGAGCTCACGTATTTTGTGTGCAGTTCTGGACTTCTTTGATTTCGTGGACTGTATCGGTAAGCGGCATCCTTGATGTGTTTTACATATATACAGTCAAACAAAAGATGGTTTCCTGCGAGACAAAAGTGGTCATTTGTTTTCCATGATGAGAGCAAAACATCATAATAATCTTTTCATAAAACAGACCAGTTTTCTTTATCAAATAAATTTCCAAGACGTTTTCTAGAGTATGATGTATCTCATTCACGCTACGAAAGTAGGAATTCACTGGGGGATTAATGTTTCATAGTATCCCACTTGCAAACATGTAACACATATATGCCACGCATATGTACTTCACGCATTGTGCATATTAGCCAGAGTAAATATTAACCGCCTCGCTTTATGTTTGCTCTAGATAACCAGCCTGGTTCGAATATTTGAGTAATTAGGATCAATTATTGCAGCTGGTTGAAACTATTGATTAATTGTCAACGCTATATGATGAAACACGAAACCGTATCTACCGGTGTACACAAACAGTGAATAGAGTGAAAGAGAATGAACAAATCTATCGATTAACCTCTTCGTCTGTAATAGTCACGAAAGACAATCGATTTCCACTTTTATAAACCCCGGCATTACTCAGATAACACTGTTATTAAGTTTATTCAATCGAAATATGATGAAAAGCAAGCCGACGTCCACGAAGAATTTCCGCGTCTATTATCAATTCAATTTCAATTTCGTTTATTGACTTGGGCATTACTGCCCCTCATCATATATCAGTTACATACATATATAGTAGACACCACTGGAGAATTCATCTTGAACTTGGTCTAATACTAGCCTCACACTAACCAGAATATTTCGTATTTACTCTCTGATCGTAAATGATTGCTGTTGGCGGGTAAAAAAGAAAAATTACATTCTGCTGAGGGTAAACTAACGAAGGTATTCACCTCTCAAATTTAAGCATTCGAAAACATATTTTGCTAATCTTCTCAAGACGCCTTGTGAACTAGAAGATAGCAACTCAATCGCCTTAAAAACACTAGGTTTTTTCCAAAAGTAACCGCTAATCAACTTCTTTCTTACATCAGAATACAAAGGACAAATAAGTAAAAAATGGTATTCATTTTCCAAGGCATTATGATCGCAACACATACATAACCTTGCTTCTCTCGGGATACTATTACTTCCATGTCTGCCGACCTCTATTCGTAATCTATGTGCAGATGTGCGCAGTCTGGTTAAGGCCGTGCGGTGCCGGATATTACGGACTTTCAGCAAATAGGGTTCAAAACTGAAGTTGGACTTTAGATATTTATAAACTAACAATCTTGGCGAATCCAAGTCGCCATGCCACGATGCTATAAAATTGTCATGTATTCTTTCTTTGAAAGCTACCAAAAACAGCCTTTCATTAACTGAAATAGGTGATAACCACACATCGGCAAATCCGTTTGAACACAGAATAAATTTTAATCGGGATACCCAATTAGTTGCTCCGTTTTCAGCTTGAGTTTTTAAATGGTTATAGCAGGCCTTTAGTATACTGTTTTGGGTATAAAACAGTTTGAATCAATATTTGACAATCCGGATTAACCTGGCACACCGCAACGGATACCGGCCAAATTCACCATACACCGCAGCGTTAGGTGTAGACATATTAACATTAAGTATTTTCTTACAGAACTTTCGATGGACTCTCTCTACAGCGGGTGCATTGTGAAAACCCCAGATTTCGTAAGCATAATTCATTACAGAACAAACGATGGTATCAAAAAGTTCACACATTATATTGATATCTATACTCAGCCCCCTGGTCCTACTAGCTAAACAATTTAGAGCCTTTAACCCTTTATCGGCTAAAGTTTGCTGAGTAGAAACAAAGTTTCCATTGAAACTAAATACAACCCCTAAATATACGAAGGAGTTTACAACCTCTAAATCAGCTCCAGCATATGACCACTTTTCGAAAAGGTTAACTCGGCCCCCTTTTCGAAATATCATAACCTTTGTCTTATCGATATTTACTGTCAGTTGCCATTGGTCACAATACTCATACAATAAATCTAATTTTGCTTGGAGGCCTTCTATTGTCTCAGAGAAAATAGCCAGATCGTCTGCATATAATAATAGATACATAGATAAGTCATCAAGTTTAATAGTATCACCGACGTGGGACAATTTATCTTCTAAATCAGCTATATACATAGAGAATAATATCGGTGACAAGACTTCTCCCTGCATTACACCACAATGTAAGGGGAAGTAATCCGTTTTCATTCCACAGTGATAAACACACGATCGGACAGATGAATAAAGAGACTTGATTATTTTCACTATTTTACCACTAGTTCCATATTTCGATAATTTGTACCAGAGAAAATTTCGGTTGATGCTATCAAATGCTTTTTTTAAAATCTACGAAAACACAATATAGTTTTTTGTTTTCAGTCAGCTGTTTGGTGATTAAACTATACAGAGAAAAAATAGCATCCGTAGTACCTACCCCTTTACTAAACCCAAACTGCGCATCGGGGATTATTTTATTTGAATTTGCCCAATTTAGTACTCGTTGGTTTAATACACCAGTAAACACCTTTGCGAGGCAACTTGTTAGTGTTACACCACGGTAATTATTTACATTACTGCTATCACCCTTTTTCAATATTGGTATAATGAGACCGACGCTCCATGAGTCTGGAAAATACCCAGACTCGAAGATTGCATTGAATAATTTAACAAGTACAGGTAATAGGACACAATGCCCGGCTTTGAAAAATTCGTTCAACATAAAATCAATCCCGTGCGATTTATTACTTTTCAAAGATTTTATAACACACTCTATCTCATCAGCCGTAATCGGATTTTCATAGTCTTCGTTACTGATTTGATCTACTGGTATACTCTCACCTATTCTATCTATGTCATTGCCTTCTGGTAACAACTCGTGATGCAAGTGTTTGAAATGATTATAAAAAGCATCTGCGGTTATTGTTGAGCTTCTGTTACTATTTTGTTTACTTAAATATTTCCAAAATTGTTTGGGGTTGGCCTTTCTTAACCCGCGCAATTCAACAGATTTCTTCTTAAGAAAAACACGTTTAATTCGCTTACATGCAGATTTATAAGATTTCTTTGACTCAAACATAGCTATTCTATCACCAATACTATACGTCTGATTATATCGTTTTGTTGACTTAACATATTCTGATTTTAATAACTTACATTCGTCATCGAACCAATCAGAACAATGTTTAGCTTTGTTAATAAATTCCACTTTCCCGTGCACTATTTTGTACTCTTCTTTGAAGAATGGCTGGGCTACCTCCACTAAACAAGATGTAAGTTCCTCCACACATAAATTGATCGAGGCCTCAGTCGGAGCAATATTAAATACACTCATGTTAAGTCGGTCACTGTTCGCCACCAATACATTAATAAACTCCTTCTCATGGGCTGGTTCCCATTTCATTTTCTCCACATTAACATATGAAACGTTATCAGCTTCGTGCAATGTCCCTTTTCTCGTAGTAAAGGCCACAGGTGAGTGGGGCGACCAAGTGTTCATATCAAGTACTTCAAAGTTCATTAGCATATCAAAGTCACATTCTCTGAGGAGGAGGTAATCTATAACACTGCTTCCATGTACATTACAAAGGGTAAATCTACCCTTTCCTTTATCCGCGTATAACCTGCCGTTTGCTATACGGAGGCCAGTTGATTTACATAAGTCCAAAATATGTTTACCGTAACTGTTCACCCTGTTGTCCATCGATGTTCGTGTCAGAGTCTTATCCAGATTATAAGAATCACTATCTTCAAACGGCAATGAACAATCATTCGTTACATAATCGGGTAAATCGCCGGTTCGGGAGTTCAGGTCACCTGACAATAATATTGATCCCATCTCAGAATAAACATTGATATCGTCTTGGATTTTCTCGAAAATACTGTCTGTAAATACATTGTAAAAAGTGGAGTTTTCGGGGGGGACATACAGGCCGCAGACATAAACATCTGATTCCATTTTAAAAAAGGTTTTGCTCATCTTAAACCAAATACAATAACTAGATTTTTTAACACATGTAATGCCAGGTTTCAAAAGACTTCTCACGTAGACAATAATACCTCCACTATATCTCTTTGCTTTCTTATGCACATATCCACGAGGTGCGTGGAAGCTTTCATAACCAGATAGATCGATCTTACTGTTTTTCGCAGTCCAAGTTTCTGTTAATATTATAATATCATATTCACCTATATAATCGGAAAATGACTCACTGTTCTTTTTTTCTTTAGAGAGCCCTTCAATGTTCCAAACCAAAAATTTCAGTTCACCCTCAGACACGTCCTAACGCCTGTCAAATGGTGGCCCTGTGGGAGGAGGTGGAGCTGTAATTTCCCTTCCGTCGACGAATAATTTCCGCCCTCTCCAGAACACCCTGCGCCCATTTTGTTTAGCTTGGATGAATTGTCCCATTAAAGTCTTTCTAGCGTGATAAACATCTCGAGGAAGTTGAGGACCGACATTTTGACGCTGCTTTCTCAAGTCGTCTTTCATAGAGAATGCTTTCTCGCGCACGGCTTCGCGGTCAGAATAATAAGTAAATTTGGCTACCATGGGTCTTGTGCTATTTCCCCGTTTCACCCCTAGTCGATGCACTCGATCAAATCGCATTCCATCTCCATTTGTGATTTCAAGCTTGTCGCGCATGAAGGCCTTCACCGCGTTTTCGCAATTTTCTTCCTCGGATTCCTCTATCCCATGAAATAGTAAATTTTCTCTCATCGACCGTATAGTAAGATCATCAATGTCCTCACGTAACCGAGCATTCTCTTCTCTCATGAAACGTAACTCCGCAGAATTCTCCTTGATATCTCCAGTAATTTCCTTATTAACTGTGATCATTTCATCTATTTTCCCGTTTGAAAAATTCATACCGGACTCCAGTTCATTCTGTTTCACCTTTATCAATTGTAGCTCACGGTCGATTCCTCCCACTCGGTTTGAAATGCTCGACACTTCCCTGTGAATCAGTTCTAGTTTTTCGGCCATGTTCATCAGAGAGCTTTGCACAAAAGAGTTGAATTGTACCTGTGAGCTTTCGGTCTGCCTAGGCGGCGTCAAATTCGCAGCTCCTGGTATAACTAAACCTGGAGGAGTAACCGAAGGGCAGCATTTAGACAGCTTCAGCATAGAAGTTCAAGCATGCATACATCAAGCAAACTGAGTAAACAAGTTTTCTTTCAGAAGAGGATCACGATTAAAAGGTTTGATACTCTGTAGCGTTGAGTTAATCAAATGTCTGTTACCTTGTTGCATGACACCGATTAGCTGAGTTGCAGTTGAGCAGAATATGTTCCAATACAAGTCACATGACCTGTAAACCATATGGTAAGGAGGTTTCAATCTACTTCCGGTTGGTGTAACCAATATTGTTCGCTGTTTCTCTTATCACTTCACTGTCACCGAAACCACAACAAATTAAGAGCTGACCTCTGTAAATTTATAGCAAATGATATTGGAGTTATTTTGAAACAGTTGAGTTCGGGTAAATTCAAAATGGTGGCCACGAGGGTGCGACTTTTGCCATTTTACACTCTACGGATTGGTTTCCGCTAATTAAAGCAAGTCTAGTCTGATACAATGACCCACCAGTCCATTGAGACTGGTTGCCTGATTTATGTATTTTCTGAATCAATACGCTGATGAAATATGAAAACAATGACTAAATAAATAGAGTGCCTTTATTGAAGAATAACAACATGAATTGCTCAACAGACGCCTGCAGAAAATATCAAGGCCATGTCGGATTTACTCCGATACTATATCAGTTTTTTTCCTAGTCGCATTTTTGGCGGTTTGATTGTTCTATATGCATATACCATTACGTATAGTATTAGATGTAATATGATGGATTCAGTTATTCTTTATTTACCTATGCAACTATTACTGCATGTAAGTGTAAGTACAAAAAATATGAACAAAACGTTCTACAGTGATCATGAGGACTAGAAATCTGAATTAGAAAATTAGAACACTTTCCTCGCACATTGGCAATTTTGATTTAACTCTCTTTGGCTTGGGTGAGTTAGGATGCTGATTCCGCCGCCCCCTCCCCCCTCACCCACGCCATCCCCCACCGCCCACATCCATCCAAATAAATATTTCTTGGGGAACTAAAACTTATCATACTATATATTCGGGGCAAGCTCAACCAGAAAATGTAAAATCAATCCAAGATTCTACAATTTTATCCGCAGAAAGCAAAACATTTCATGGCCACCACTTCGAATTTCCCATGTTCGGGGGTTATGCAAAGTGACAAAGTTTCAGATCCCAATTGTTCTTTGCTTCAGAGCACGAGACAAACGTTCACTCCTTTACTCCCTTTCCAAGCCACATAGGGCTGACAAAATCCTGGAGAAATTCTGTTCTGTCGCAAAGAGGTCTCTGTCGTATAAGGATAATGCACTTTTGATACAGGTATGAGTGGAACGTGTAATAAGGATTATATATAATATACACTCTGATATATGTCTTTCTTTATTTGTCAGTTATTGACAACCTTTTATGTAAAATCCAAAACTCGAATCAGTGATGCATGCAGACATGCCCGCTGTTCTTGTAAACATGCGTACAGGTGATATGCTATTTGTCACGCCCAGGAGGAACACCTCGATCTGTCAATCAAGTAATATACAACCGAAAGTTTCATTAAGTTACACTATTGACCCGCGGTTCAGTCTCGAAAACCGAATGGAACAGACAATCTAAAATCGTACCTAAAATCGTTCATATGTAAGTAACTTTAGATATATAGATAGATAGATAGATATTCACCAATACTTATGTACTAACATTACAAAGACAGTTCGGAAAACATTGGCGGGAATAAAAACACAAATGGCTTGTTCTATTCCGTGAAGAAATAATAGTTACGAAAACGATGGTATAGATACGGTAGGTGAAGGCATTCGACACATACAAAAATAAGTAAAGTTAATGCACAGCACTTGTGATACTAGAATGAGAACAGGCTACCTTTCCAAGACTTAAGCTTAGATTTAATTAGCGTGGCTGATAATATAGATCGAAGCCAAGAGGGAATTTTGTTCCTTTCCTGTGGTCCTGCTACTCTTAAGGTGTAGAAAGAAAGATTTGACTGATAGGACGGTCTGTTAAGGTTACGTTGCCGGTTCGTTGTTTGATATTGATGCACGACAGAAAGTCTTGTAAAATAATCTTTACGGCGTTTCGGTATAATTTCAGGAAACCTAGGGAAACATATATACAACCTATGTACAAAACCTAGGGAAACATATAGATTAAATTTAGTTACAGGCAAAATTTTTAATTTCGAAATGGGAGGTTGCTTATGGTTACGTTTATTGGATAAGGTGATGACCATAATACAATACAATTAACGCGGTAACATGTGTAAGGTAAGTGTTGCCCCAAAGAACGTTACAATAAGAGAGATAGAGTAATACAGAATATAAAGTGTTTTCTTGTTAATATAATTTTTATATGATTAATAACTCCTGTATTTTCGGCAATGTTTTGTTTTTCAGATATAATCAATATGAGTAGTCCAACTTATTTTATTATTCAAAATAATACCAAGGAATTTAAATTTACTAAACTCTTCAATTTCTTGCCCGGCTATTTCTAGTTTTGGGACGTTTCTCAAATATTGTTTTCAACTTGGGCTAACTATCATATATATATTGTTTATATTATTGTTTAGTTTGGAGATTAAGTTCTCATGATTGACTCTATCAAACGCCTTGGATATGTTCAGAAACATGGCTATGCTGTAATCCTTTGATTCTTTTGCAGCGACCAAGTTATCATAAAGAGATATCGCAAGCTGCGAAGTGGTGTGATTTAGATCTGAGTCCGATTTGGTTGTCTGAGATGATCTCATTATTTCCCAAAAAGGTTGTCATCATGTTTACTGTGATTTTTTCCACATTCTTGCTAAATCAGTGCAGGAGTGATATTGGCCCATAATTCTCAAATAATATGGGCTCGCCAATTTGAAATCTGGTGTAACTTGTGTATGTTCAAGACAATCAGGTTCCCTTCCAAGCTTGAAGGACAGGTTTATAATATGAGCAAGAGAAACAGATGCAGATTCAGCTTTTACAATGGACACAGAAATACCGTCCGGCTCTGGCGCAGCCGATTTCAAGCACACAAAAATATTATGAACGTCATTTGAAGTTGTTGGAGAAAATTCAAAGTTTCCAGCAGATGCGGAGACAAGAAATTCACTAAACCTTTGTGGAACCGGAGTCTAGGTTAGACGCTAGTGAGCTAAAATATTCAATAATTTTATTAGCAATAGTACGGCTGTCGGTGATCTCTTTGCCATTAACTCCTGGGCATTTTCGGACCTGACCAGGCCTGGAGAAGTCCATTTCTGCCCCCTGTCCCCCACACCCTCACCCCCACTCCAACTTGCCACACTACACTTACTTATACACTATACTGGGTCGAGCTCTACCAGAAAATATACGAAATCCAAGATGGTTGCTTTGATGACGTCATAGTAACGTCATTTCCAAAAAGTCATTGTTTGATCGATTTTTCTGTCAGATTTTTCGAAATTTTTATTTATGTAATTGCTATGCAAAAACTGCTTGATCAATCAGCAATATTAGTCTGATGTAAAATAGAATATTTTTAACCATTTTCCTTGCGGTAAAGCAGAAATTTTGAGGAAAATGACGAAAACATCGCTTTTCTGGTACCTCACATGGTTTACCCATAATCCCCCGAGAAAATTGGCTCAAAATGACCCCAATAAGATAAACTACAAAGTCACGGAGTGTCAGCTCTATATATTTGTCGTTCCGGAGATAGCAGAGAAAGTTTGGCCTGGTAGGGTTAATTGAAAACGTATTAGATAGAGACGCGTTTTTCTTCTGATTCATCAACTGGTTTAATATTATCCAAGTTCATTTGATATCCTGATTGCACTGGTTGAATTCGTTTTCGAAGTAGTTCTTTCTTGAAAGCGGAATAGTATGATGTATTCTGTTCCTGTAAACTCTCTAATCTGTATGTGCATTTTCATCCCGACTGCAAAGATACCGTCGATATGGACGATGTTTTCATGGGTAGATGTAAGTATTCTATCCATGGTTTAATAATACGCTTACATGCCTGGATTGTATCCACTCGAAAACAATCACTGTACATTAAGTTGAAATCGGTCAACAAATTGTAATAGGCAATGCTAAAATCATCATCTTCACGTTATACAATATCCCAATTAATAATTTTCATTCGTAGAGCAAATTGTTCCTTTTTTACTCGGTTAATGTTATGTTAGAATGCGGAAAATTATATTTCCTGCGTGGCTTGTAGTATATGAAAAATCGGAAAATGATCATTTGTGTCTGTTAAAAATATTCTTGATAGAAAAAAAAATATGCATATTTTATAAATATGTATGAATGGTATCTATGAGCGTTGCTGTATGTGATATGTTTGGTAATCTGTGGGAAAAGGGCTATGATTTCATAATTTCAAGAAACTCTTTCGATGGGCTATGGATGTGAGTTTTTAATAAATCAATATTGAAATCGCCTATACATTTATTCCGTGCTATGTCAGGTGTTTTAAGTTAGAAGATAACTGATTGTCAAATGCATGAACATTTTACCAGGGGTCGTTACAATGTATCAACTATGTATTTGATATGGTTGAAGAAACTCACGGTAACTAAGTTACGTATTATATAGAATAAACCATATACTATAATCAAACGTATCGGAATATCGTCTTGTCTCAAGATCCGGTATTTGTTGTAATCTTTATATTTTGGTACTCGATTCTTACGAGGGCATCCATTTATTATGTGTGTTGCGTGTCTGTATCTCTGCATCTCTACTGAATATAGATCATAGTAAAACTTCCTAAGAACTCTGAGTAACAGATTGGCCAGTATGTGAGTAGCGAACTTCACGGTAACGAAGTTACGTTAAAAAAGATGATTCAAAAGAACGTAAGAGGAATTGATCTCACTATAGAATGTCAGATGACGGTAGGAATATCAGATCGGGTTTGGTAATACTGGCAAGTCCGGTGACGTAATGGAGGTCTAAAATGATATTGAGATACAAGAATATTTGCCTATTTAGAGAAGGGCTATCTTCTATTTATTCTGCATATATGGCTGAACAGAATCGGGCATCGTCATTAGCGAGGCTCAGTCTTGGTAAATTCTCATATTTTACCTGAAGCCAGCGGAATACTTGCTCTTAAACATTTTCAGGTATTGAGATAGTGATTTTCAGGAGTTTTTACCTCGTTTCAAGTCATATCCAGATTTTCTAGGTTGGACAACGGAACGAGCTACCCTTTGAATTTGACTGATTCTGCTGAAAATTTTCAAATGATCTCTCGTTAAGATAAGGGCGATTTTCTTCACTGATGAAATTCGCATTTGGAGCTACCTTTGACAGTAGCTAGAAGGACGCAGCAGTCTTTGCTGGTAAACAACAGCCAAAAGAGCAGTTAGAAGAATACATTACGGATATGCTGGAACTTTGCAGAAAGGCAACAAAATCTGGAGAGGATTTTAAAAAAATTTATGGACTGACTTCCACTGACTCTGAGATCTCATGTTATCTTTCTTAGATGAACTTACTTAGATGATGCTGGGAGTAAATGTCGTTTGGTTAACATTGCGTTCCGAACCAAAGGCTCTTTCGTCTTTTTGTTTATGCGCGTTGTACAAGAGGAAGTACTCCTTTCACTGAGTCGGCATTGTCATTAAGCGAAAGTCCTCAAAATGCAGAAAAACAGCATGCAAAATGTCTCATATCCTGGGAACCCTTCATACTACAATTGAGTCACCTGCACATTGTTTCGGTATATAAGTGACGTAAATGAGAACAAAGCTACTGGAGACACACCTCAGAATGCATTAGAGTGGATCAGAAAAAAACATTTCTATATAAGATTATGATTCAGGGAACAATAACCTTCTCTGGAAGTCAGAACGGTTGAATGTACAAGAATGTTCTATTCCTTTCACCAGTTTGACTGGCGAGAGCAACGCCTCTGAACAAAAGCATGTAGATAACCTGTTACGTGAATTGTCAAGTCACAGTACGGATCAGACGTACAAGAGGGCAATTAGATTTGTATACGGAACCGTATACCCAAGGCAATATTGATAACAATGCAATTCGCCAAACGTCTGTACTGACATCAATTGATTTTATCTGTGTTTTTTTGTGAACTCATATTTTCTTTTACAGGAGAAAAAAGCTTTTAGCATATTGCCACAAAAACCCCATTAGGCGACTCGAGTGAAGACAATAGTGAAGGTATCCTCGTTCATGCAACACACACGTGTCGAAGAGTGCGCTCAATTGAGGCGTCTGACTTTGTTTTCATTGTGACAATAATTCTATGCCTATTCTTCCTTCGTGTACATCGTTTTTTGTGGGGCACTTATGCATTATATTTGCTGTTCTAAAGATTTAGGGCTATGCAGGAATCTAACTTCATACGACGATCAAACAGAGAAAGCACCTCCAGACAAAAGGAAAACTCCGAGCCAAATTCACAGTAATTGAGCACGAAGTTTACAGAAATTGTGTTCACATAACAATGACGTATATTGAACATATGTTAATTGTTTTGCATCTGACGACAGCCCTGGTGGTGTCTAGTCATTTCTATGAGACAAATTCACTATGCATGAACCGATTTCAGAAATAGTTGAGTCTAAACTGTAAAAAACTGTAACTGTAACTGTAAAATCTGTGATTCAATATAATAAGCAATTGAAGAGCTAGCGTGACATTGAATTGCACTTAATACGTGTATTTCCAGATCTCTTCTTGGAAATGTATAATATTGCTTATTTATAATGGTAATTAATAGCATGCTGTTTTCTCGCACTTCAATTAATATACTTCTCAGTGCCGCACTTTATTGTCATTTGTTGTAGATTTGTAGGTTGTCTCGAGTTCTATTTTTTTCAGGCAAGCGAGTGAGCGAGTGTTTCAATATAAGCTGAGTATCGCAGCTTATTGGTTCTTTGTTTTGTTATGATTGCACAGTTTTACAGTCTATGTAGGCTTCTTTTTTCGAGATATACTTTCTTATTATTAGTATTATTAGAATGTCTCCTGTCAAGTTCACATTAAAGTTTCGTGTATTATTTTTAATTTGAATATTAACTTAGGGCATCCCGCCTTGCCGTTAAGTTTTCAGATTTAAGAGCAGGCATTTGTGGAAATTTTATTCTATATAACTTTATTCTCCCTATCTGAACTGGGCTATTTGCGACCTGTCCAGGCCTGTGGGTTGCCATAATTTCCACCAAACCCCAAATATTTTTCTCACCCCTTGAGCTAGTGGGCTGAAACTATACCTTTGGGTCAAGACCTAATGGAATATGTGATGAAAAATCCAAGATGGCCGCCATAACGACGTCAGATTGACGTCATTTTCCAAAAAAGGTATTTTTGGGACGATTTTTCGATCAGATTTTTCGATTGTTTTTATTTATATGTTTTCTTCGCCAAAACTGCATCATAAATTAGTAAATAATCATCTGATATGAAATAAAATAGTTTTTGCCCACTTTTTCTAAGCATTTTGAATTTACCCATGATCCTTCAATCGGAAGATATATTAATGTCGAAAACCATAAAGCATTCGTTAGCTCTACTGCATACAAGAGATATCATTCATGGGATGTTTCTTTGTTTATAGAGTTGCTTTAATTTCTCATTAAAAATATCTATGTGAAATTTGGCAACACAATATATCAACAGCATATAGGTATTCCAATGGGTACTAATTGTGCACCCTTTTGACTGACCCGTATCTGTTCTCTTATGAATATGACTATATGCAGGCGCTTTCAAAAACCGATCCATTCAAAGCCCGTTCCTTCTCATTCACCAAACGCTATATAGACGATCTTCTCGCTGTGGATAATCGCTATATAAATGACGCAGTGAAGGATATATATCCACCTTCACTGGATTTGAAAGAAACTACAGATAGCCCTACAGGCACATCATATTTAGATCTATATGTCTATAAAAATGAAGCTGGCATTTTCTCTCGTCGACCATGGACAGTAATATTCCAGTGGGACCTGGCGTATACATATCTCGCCTAGTAGTATTTGCTAGATCATGAATCGTCACAAAACATTGTTGCAGAAACTTATTAAACAGGGCTATTCTGCCAAGCGCCTCCACTCAAAGTTTCTCAAATTTGGCGATACATATCGCATGCTGATAGCAAAATACGAGCGTAGCGTGCAAGATCTATGGCGTTACGTTTCGTAACTTGTGTCTAATTCCGCTTAACCCGGGGCTAGGGGTCCTATGAAACCATGTACTTCCAAGATCCTCATGGTGCTCATATGAACAGGCACAATCGAAGCGTGACTGAGATACAACATTCTCTAGATGACAACTTTACAACGATTATTGTGGATTAAGAAAACTGATCAGCGATACAGATTTTATATTTATGGAACATCATGATGTCTTGTCGGCATCAGTGAAAACTGTTGACCGCTTCTCTCTTGCAGGAAACTAGTTAATGTTTATGTATACTATGATTGTCTTTTTGAATTTGGTGCTAATAGTGTTATATGGAATAGGTCTTTGGATTATGGACGCGGACATTCTATCATGGACGACGGCTGAATTATGAATGACGGACTAGACGCTTGTAATGCAGATATAGTCAAAATCATCCCAATATCATAAACTACGATGTCACGGTGTGTCAGCTCTCAATGTTGTGGGGTTAGGGTAGAAAGTTTGTGGGGGGGGGGGGTGTGTCAATAATGCCCCCAGGCCTGGTAGGGTTAGTTGAGCGTCATGTTGACTGCATTTCCTACTTGGTCAATCTTGAGTATGAGATAATTTACTGATGTATTTCCAGTTGTGATATTCTTTCAAAGCACACACCCATTCGACGAAATCTGAGGCTTTGAACGACAGACTATGACGTAGCCATCTTGAAGAAAGAGAGAGAGGGGGACTAATAGACGAATACCGGTATAGCATACTACTGAGGAAATAAAGGCACTACAGGAATAATATACAACCATACCAAAATAAGATGACATCTAGACCATTCACTGATCGGCGCGAAACTGGTATGAACAATCGTAACAATGAACTGTGCGACCTTACAAGGAACAGAGCCTCGCGATATTTAAACTCGGACACTTGAAAGAACATTGAACATGAATTCAATTAGTGAATCAACGCGATCATCATTATTCAAGCACACGACATTGCATCTCTGCGTTTATTAATGTAAATCCGCGACTTTATTTCAGTAAATTCTAATTGAATATTGAGATTTGATAATTTGTTATAAGAAAGACAGTGTTTTCTTCCATATGTTTATACCAATGGACAATACTATCCAATAATAATTTAAATTCATTGTCGCGTGTTCTATTCTTAGATTATTGGAACTGTCGCGTCCATTATTGCATACTGAACTTTATTGTCGCGTTGATGGTTCTTAATTCACCGCGCAAGTTATGCTGTATATTAAACTGTTCATTTTTACATATACGGATCCATGATGTATTCTAGTACAAGCTGACTATGGAAAAATTATCTAAATTGGAAATCTGCCGGTGTATTTGGACAGGATGATTCATATATTGCCTTAGAGTTCCCCATAGGTCCATTTTCTGTTTTCCAGGCATTTGTTTTCAGCAATAAATGTCGGGCGGAAGTGCCCCAGAAAACCGTACCTCTCCCTCTTAACGAGTTGAGGTTGGGTAGCATGGTAACGAATCTGACCATGCTTTGTAAAATTCCTTATCTTCCGTATATCATGTTGAGAGTTAAATTTAAATTAGTTGTTGAATTCATTAACTTCCGCGTGTGAGTCACGCGCTTGTCAAATTGAAGGTGTATGTAACAAGGGTAATATTTGAAACATGCTGTGATATATATATGTAATTTTTTATTTGACAGATATTAACGTAACTAGTCACCATAATATGTAAGATCCGAAACTGTAATCAATCATGCATGCAGACATACCCGATGTTCTTGTCACGCCCAGGAGGAGCACGCTGATCTGTCAAGCAAGTATTATCCAATCAAAAATATTCATCAAGTTAATACACTGTTGAAACGCGAGGTTCAATCTAACTTTCGATATAGTTCGGCCGCGGAAACCGAGTTTCTATTACCTAGGGCTGACATAAAGCCGTTCATCTGTAAGCAAATTTAATTCTGTATTGTATAGAATAAACCTTATACTATATTAAACCGTATCAGAATGTTCTCTTGTCACATATATATTTGGTATTCTATTGTTACGACAGCTTCCGTTCATTTCGCATCTTCCACTGCGTATCTCTTTATATGCGTATCTTTGTATCTCTGTATCTCTACATATCTCCTTAATATAGATCATATTATGTATTGATAAAAACTCAGTGTAACAAACGCCAGTAGGACGAATTTTCAATCTTGTCCTATATGTATAACATTACAACCTTTACAAAACCAATATTTAATAAATTAGTTACATTTGTTCACACCTGTGTAGGTTATACACAAAGGTTGGTAGCAATAGCAAACCTCAGATCCGTATTCAATATTCAGCCGTCGTCCATTTTGAATTTCGGCATCAATAATCGAAAGAATAATTTTCTATGACACCACCAATTTACTGATAATAGTTATCAGTGATGTCAGGAAGACATGATGTTCTTTACATAAAATCCTAATCACTGACAATTATTCTTTATCCAAATGAAGAATTTCCAAGTCATTTTCTAGTGTATGTATATCAGGAACGCACTGATTGAGACTGTTCATTTGAACATCATGGTGATATAATCCACATGACATCCAAACGGCCCATAGCCCGGTTTAAACGGAAATTACGAAACGTAACACCGTAGAACTTGCACGCTATGGTCGCAGTTTGTCGTCAGTTTGCGAAGTTACAAATAATCATAACGTGTAAAGCAATTCATAACCTGGAACCCAAGATCTCGCACGAACAACAACAGTTAGCAGACGATCGGTTAGATAGATAGACGGACAGAAAGCGCCATCACATTCTACAACCTCATCTAACAACGAGCGTATACACGGAGCAAGTATATGAAAAACGTGCAACATAATTCAGTCATCATTATCATTATTTAGCTTACGCAAATAAGAGTTTATAGGAACATGACCGAACATAGGCCGGATACTATACCTCAATTGTCCCTGAGTTGAGCGAAATTACCCCCATAATAGACGACATAGCTTCTGGAGCTGTATTACAGTGTCGAGTATGAAGTTTAAGTGCCTATATTGGATTCCGTTTTTAGTCGCTACTCTAGTATTATCGTTCATGTTTAAGATAATAACAGTTTTATATTATTGGTACTAGGCAAATAAGTCTAAAGTTATTTCCCGAGCGAACAAGTTTCTTTTATTCACTGCACTAGTAGACAACACAATACCGTGCGTAAATGGTCAAATTTGTGTGTGGATGGGGATGCAGTCGTGTGGTTCATTGGTGGGAGCGTCATAGAAGACGTGTGTTTGCTTCCCGTCAGACTACTATGTGAATTTCTACTTCAGTTATTGCCAATAATCTATGAAACCTACGACATTACTAACAGGTAGACGTTGTTAATGAAATTCATCACGAATGTGTATGTATTCGCGTATCTACCGGGTATATTTGAAGGTATTTGGATAGAAAAAAAAGAAAACTAGATATTGTTGGTACAATAACACGGTCTTTCCATCACTTCCATGAAATGCATTCTTTCGTTGTAGCGCAATATAAAGGAATGCAGAAGTATAAAACAAAAAGTAATAAAATGCCATATCTTATAATGTATACATAAGGGTCGGAACGTTGTTTATTCGTTTCAGTTGTGTCAATACATAAGGTTTGCTTTGTTTCTAAATACATTGATAGAGTTCCGTGCACACCTGCGCATGTTACAAACACCACTGAGTACTATTAACACGGGTGGATCATATCACTTATCAAATTCCCGGTATCGTCATCTAGGTGGGTGACATTATAGGTATAGGACTGAGGAGAGTTCAGTCGAGCATTTTACCTTCAATCTGGCATTGCTGATGTAATGCGACATCAATGTAAGTATTCCCGCGTTTGAAAATAAATTCATGTCGTGTTACATATGCGATGCCGATATAATGATAATCGAACACCCTCCATTTAATTGACAAAGATTCATAATAGATCATGGGCTTATCAAGGTTCGCAGCGTCTTTCATCATGTACATGTAAGACGACGTTCATTTAAATGCGATCGCACGGATACTCGATTGGTACAGTCGAAAATGGAACTATCGAAAGCTTTAATTTGGCGTGTTGCGTTACTTACAGGACTTCACGCCTCGTCCACGGCGAACCGCTTAAGAGCTCGTCGAGACTGATCTTGCGTTATATAATTGGATAGTTGAAATCAGCTAGCTCTTTACATCCCACTTATGTGGAAAACGTTTAATCCGACGGGTAATAGGCAAATACCATACGTGAAATGTGGGAAACGTTTTTTGTTATATCTCCAAAACTAGTATTGTTACAATATTGAAATTTCACAAGTGAACACATATGCATATTCACTCAATCATACCGAAATGATTGGCCGAATGGTTGTTACAAAATTTGAATAAAGCGTAAATTTCAAAATTTGCTAATTATCTTCTAATCATTCTGGTATATTTTTATGGGTTCTAGTATTCTTCTATTACGTCATATAATAGCCTACATTGATGTACAAATTTCAACTTGGAATCTCCAACAGTTTTCGAGTTATGGCACTGTCCGAGGCCATGTTTCAAAAACCAAGGTCAAGATCAACGTCATACCAGTATTATGGGGTACAAATGTGTTAAATTACAGATTCCTGCAAGTTGTAGTTTTCGAGAAAAGTACATACAACGCTTTTTACATTATGTGATATTCAAGATCAAGGTCACATCGGATGGTTTTATAATTAGCGGCAAAAGAAAGTCAATATTGTACTCACTATTGCGTCATTGTTTTGTGATTGTCAGTATGTGATTGTCAGATTGTCAGTTTTTCAGTAAATGGAAGCCGTATTTTCGATATTTGGATACTTACCACTTCAAAGGTCAAGTTCAAGGTCGAGTTCTGAGACAAGTGGCGAACTTGTGACGTCATGTAGGTCACCTGGCCTTATTTTCAGCCTGTTCGCATTAGTCGTTCAAGATTTGATCACCAAACTTTGCACTCCTGGAGGTCAAAGGTCAAATTTACGGTCACATTCTTTTGGGTCATTAAAGAGTTCATTAATACTAGGAGTATCAATGCCGTAAGGTTATTTCCTTATAAAACGGATTTTGAAAAACATTAAAGGGAGATAACTACTTTTTTGTTACGTAACAGTTGGAAAATACAACTACAGCATCGCCATAAATAAAAATTACGAACAACTAAGTCTCATATAGATCTGTTGTTTCACTTTGGCTGCACCCTGCTAACAAACAATACGCTTTCAGGGGAGAGAACTCGAAAACTGCTTCTCTGACCTACTTATTTATTGGTTCAACCACTTACATTCCAAATTTCAGCTGAGTCCCCTTATGCGTTTGCTCAATACTCGCAAGACGAATTTTCGCTTAAAACGCCTATAACTATAAAAGTCAAGGTCAAGGTCAAAAACGAAGACCGTTACGCAAAACTTCGGACACATGTTGACCTTAGACAAATCTTCAACGTATAGAGCAAACCGTAGAGACGCTAGGCCGCTGACAAATTTGGACTGTATAATGATAATACAAGCGTCTAGTCCGTCATTCATAATTCAGCCGTCGTCCATTAAAGAATATCCGCGTCCATAATCCAAAGACCCATTCCATATCCATATAACAGTATTAGCACCAAATTCAAAAATAAACAATCATAGTATACATAAACATAGGCTAGTTTCCTGCAAGAGAGAAGCGGTCAACAGTTTTCAATGATATCGACAAGACATCATGATGTTCCAAAAATATAAAATCCGTATCGCTGATCAGTATTCTTAATCCATAATAATCGTTCTAAGGTCGTTATCTAGAGAAGGGTGTATCTCAGTCACGCTTTGATTGTGACTGTTCATATGAGTACCATGAGGATCTTGAAGTACATGGGTTCATACGGCCCCTAGCCCCGGGTTAAGCGGAATTAGACACAAGTTACGAAACGTAACGCCATAGATCTTGCACGCTACGTTCGTATTTTGCTATCAGCATGCGATATGTATCGCCAAATTTGAGAAACTTTGAGTGGAGGCGCTTGGAGGAATAGCCCTGTTTTAAAAGTTTCTGCAACAATGTTTTGTGACGATTGAAATCGTCACAATTAACACAGGATCTAGCAAATGCTACTAGGCGAGATATGTATACGCCATATGCAGGTCCCTCTGGAATATTACTGTCCAGAAAGGGATAGTTTACGATGTCGAAATTGTAATCATCTCTTTTGTCATTAAGTCGACGAGAGAGAATGCCCGCTTCGTTTTTGTAGAGATATAGATCTAAATATGATGTACCTGTAGGGCTATCTGTAGTTTCCTTCAAATCCAGTGAAGGTGGATATATATCCTTCACTGCGTCATTTATATAGCGATTATCCACAGCGAGAAGATCGTCTATATAGCGCTTGTTGAATGAGAAGGAACGGGCTTGGAATGGATCGGTTTTTGAAAGCGCCTGCATATATTCATATAATAACAATACGTCTTTCCATTCGTAATGGAAAGACCTAATCAGAAGAATAACAATAGGTCTTTCCATTCGAAATGGAAAGACCTAATAATAATCCGTAGAATAACAATAGGTGTTTCCATTCGTAATGGAAAGACCTAATAAGAATTGCAGATGGAAAAATCTTCAGGAACTGAATAACGTATTCTTCAAGTTTCGAGGCCAATTAGTCCACAACGTTGGCGATTATAATAGAACTTTGCCCTGGGACCCAAGTTAGCCGTACTGTTATCTTTCTGTCAAAAAAGTATATTGACACTTATTTTATTGGATTGCCCGATTCATCATTGTTTCCGAAAGTCACTGGGCTGCGCACTCGTGCACCAACTATTTGCCAACATCCGTAAATGTATGCAAGTAGAATGTTCAACACAATTCATTCATTATCTTTGACAATTCATAATTCATTTATTTCCTATAAATTTGGACGAAGTGTATCACTGTGACAACAGAAAGGTAGTCCGTTAGAAATTTTAATGTGTTTGACATTGTTCAATCAGGTTACGATTTGTTTTCCTAACACACACGAACTGAACAATGAAAATACACTGGGGGTAGGTCTCAATTTCCCACAGGGGTGGGATATCTTTCTCAGAGGCATAGCTCAGCCGGAAATAGTGGTGATTGGTTCGGTTCCGCTGACGGCTAATTCTTTATTTCTCTCGGAAGTATTTCGTCGAAGAAAGAGTGGGGGTGTGAATTCCACACCAAAGTTTCATTTCTGTATCGCAATCAGAGTTTGTAGTCTCAATGAGACAACTCCGATGCTCATCCATTAACATCAGATGAGTTACTTACATGTATTTGAGCTGATCTGACATCATAGGCCAGCTAGCTAGCTAGTTCCGCCTAGGCCGGTTCAGGGGCCATGTAGTTAGTCCATAGTTTCCACATGAACATCTTCAATAAAAGTTCGGATGGAATACCAAGGCTACGTCTTAGAATTCTCCGTATTCTAGTCTGAATATGAGGTGCCGAAGGAGGCTTTCATATGGAGTCATATAGTTGTATTTTAGTCTCCAAACGTTGTCAATGTTTCCCATCTCTCACATATTTCACCACTGCTTTCTGCCAAGCGTTGTTTTTTGATATGTTAGACAAAGAAACTACACTAAACTGGGATACCTGTCCATCAAGTATGATGATCAGATACCACGAAAAACATTTCTGTATTTCGCAATGCAGAAGATTTGCGAACACTAAAAGTGAAAAATTGATAGGCATAATAATGGTGCCCCGGCGACATACACAGGCACCAAAGACCACCCCCGGTACCGAGCTGATGAAGAAAATGACATGACTACCGATGAGTACCAAAACGCAATAGCTGGTTCCAAAGTATTGCACACTCCCCGCACACTCTCTGTACTGACAGGGTAAGACGCCGCTCTACGATGGACGAAAAGGAGCATCTCCAGCTACAGCAACCTGATGCAACTTGGCTATGATAATTCATCCGTGGACACTACTAACCATGTGAAAATGTGATCCGTTCTTCATCCAGTCTATACATTCGTGCCTAGGAAGGAGGCACCACTTCATTAGGCCTTCCGCGACTTTAATTTTATCATATTGCAGTCATTTTCAGTCTATTTGCATAACCCCATGAGCAGAGCATCATGGGTAAATTGACCAAAATCTTTTTTTTCACATATTTACTATGCAATTTTTGCAAAGAAAACACAAATGAAAAATTCAAACATCTGACCGAAAACTTGACAAAAATTACGTTACTGTGACGTCATCAAAGCGGCCATCTTGCATTTTTACATTTTCTGGTAGAGCTTGATCCAAGCGTATAATGTATGGCTCAAAGGATACGAAAATTATTTAGGGGCCGAAATGGCTTCCCAGACCAGGACAGGTCCCAAAAAGCGCCCAGTGCTGAGTGTATTTCAAAATACAGGTGTGTTTTGAGGGCAGCGTGTTGAGTTTGGTCATAAACACGTCAAAGTCGAAAAGTGATATCATACATTTTATAATTAATTGGAACGTCAATGGAACAAATTTTCAAACTTGTGCGATATCTTTATTGGCAAATAGCGGTAAATAGAGAAAACTTATTGTGAAACTCAAGGCAAGCTTTACTTCGGTTAAGGTTACCGTGGTCTGTCAAGCATATTATCAGGCCGTTTTAGGCACAAGGATTCTTCCATTCATTAAGGGTGGCTTCACCCCACCTGCAATTTTCCACTGTACTATTTGAACCTGTGTTTATTGGAGGCAGATCTAAACTCGAAACTGCTATGTAGGCCGGTCCGCTTGAACTGGTTCATTTAAGCGTGAAGATTTCATATCCTGTTGTAATATTCCGCTAAATAGTGGAGCTGGTTTATATTGTGATGAATACTTTGTATGCTGTTTGGACGTATTGGCTTGACTTAATTCTGTCAATATTTCATAGGCCAACCATGAAATGACTGAATTCTAAATTTTGCATCGGCGAAGAAATTACATGTTTTCTGTATCGGATCCTGTTATTGAACTGACGTCCTATACGTGTGGGTGGGGAGTCATTTTTATTCTGAGAACGATATCACTGATAAAACATAAACAGTGATTAGATTTCTTAAATTCCCGAGAGATCGGCATAGTACCGCTCCTAATACCAAGATGATATGATTGTCTCATTTCACGAGTTAAACGCATGAATGTAATCATACATTAAAGCATGCAATGTTCTTCTCATATAGGCGTTTTAGTGTGTGCATTTCCAGTGAATACATAAAATGCACGTGCACGTATTTAATATATTTGAAGACTACAATTCAAGTGCGATACTGCCTATGTGTTTTCAATAAGACTGAGACTGTGCGTATGGAGGTTATAAGTACCGATGTACATAATGTAGGAAGGAGCATTAGGTTTATAAATTCTTTGAACTGAAGAAATAAAAATTATCACGAAAATGTATATTCGGGTCCGATTTTATTTCTCATTTGAAATTGTATTAATCTGCGATCTATTTCAGGTACAATTATTTGAATGATCGGAGGCGGTTCGGCCACCATAACTATTGTTTTCATCCCTTGAGTTATGGGCCTGAAACTCGTAACAAAATCCAAGTTGGCCACATTGATTTCCGCAAACAAAATGAATAATAAGTTAAGAAATAATTGTCAGATGTGAAATAGAATACTTTTTTGCACAAAGAAGCAAAAATCACGAACAAGTATATCACTTGTCCGATACTCATGCATGACAGCTATTTTGAATTTTCTCATGATTGTCTGCTCGGAAGGTATGCGAATAGGCTCAAAGCTACCCCGGTACGATAATGTGTCAAATCACGGAAGATCAGTTCTTCGTGCCATCTCAAAGTTACATACAAACTTTGGTGGGGCCATAATGCCTCCGCCAGGTGCCTCCGCCATTATTTATCATGATTTTTTTTCAAAAATGTGTAATTTTTTGGTAGGTTGGATCTGCATTTTAAGCATTCACATGAGTACCTTCCAACACTTTTCCCAAGGAACATTAAAACCAATACAAGTGACATGAGGCTGATCACATCAAAACCCTTCGGCTTTACCAAAGTGATTGAGATCCTTGTGTAGTGTGAATTGAGAAAGAGATAGTACCATGTGGGATCATCAAGCTACCGGCACACACAATTTAGAAATATCTTAAATTTTCCACGCAAATCTGATGGGATGCTCATACTGACAATCCTGGATATATGCCAAAGTAAACCAACAAACACAACAGGTTTTGTAACCAACAATAATGAATATCATGAAATCAGGTACACATTATGACTGATAAATGGCATAACTGCATGAAATATAGGTTGAGGTGAATCATTGTCAATAGGTGTCTTGCGGACAGTTAGATAAATAAGTTACCGAAATTTGTCGACTGTACCAAACACAGTTCTTGAGATAATGTGATACGGGTCAAGGTACAGAGTATGCATGGAACGGGGGATGACTCCGCAAAATAAGGTTCGAGACGATGAATTCTAGAATACAACTAGATAAATATGTTTCTAAAATTTAGTAGCATACCGCACACGGAACTGCAGATATACATTCAACCATATATCACAAATACCGGTATCAGATAAATCCCAAAAGTTCCTAAAATATTGGCCGAGACGACTAATGTTTTGTAGGCATGTAGAAGACAACTAGATGAAAAGTTTTCGAAAATTAGTAGCTGTACCGAGAATGGATCTGCAGATATAACTTGTACATTGAACCTCAAAATTCAGAGATTATTAAATTCGAAAAGGGGTATAACTCCATAAAATATGGGCCGAGACGACTAATTTTCCTGTAGGCATCTTGAAGACTACTAGATGAAAGACTTTACAGCGATTATTATGGATTAAAAATACGGATTTTATATTTTTGAAACATCATGATGTTTTGTCGGCATCATTGGAAACTGTTGACCGCTTCTCTTTTGCAGGAAACTAGCCTATATTTATGTACACTATGATTGTCTTTTTGAATTTGGTGCTAATAATATGGAATAGGTCTTTGGATTATGGACGCGGATATTCTTTAATGGACGACGGCTGAATTATGAATGACGGACTAGACGCTTGTAATTCTCATAATTTGGTAACTGTACCAAGAACAATTAATTAGATATAACTGTTTACATTCAAGCATATATAACAAATCAGATATTATTGCACACGAAAAGAGATATCACTCTGTAAAATAAGGATCGAGGCAACTAATTCTTTGTTGGCTTCTAGAATACAACTATATAATTAAGGTTCCAAAATGTAGTAGCGGTATCAAACACAGTTATGCAGATATAGTTTGTTACATTCAAGCATATATCACAAAATAAGAAATTAATACATCTGTAGAGGGGCATAACTCTGTAAAATGGGTTGAGTGGAGTCACTTTCGATAGGCGTCTGTTTTTCAGAATTTGGTCACTATCTCAAGCGGTTTTGCTTAAAATGCGGTAACGGATGGAGGGACGTACTGACGTACCTAATGGCGACAATACCCCGAGGCCAAACTGGCCGAGGGGTAATTAAGCAGGTTGCCCGAGATACAATGGTTGTTGGTTGATGTCGGATGTAGTTTGATGTCATGAAATAACTTCACATGCTGTTCTATATCTTAAGTTATGAATTTGGGTACTCGTGTTCATAACCGGGTAAGGTAGTCCCAAAACTTCGTACCAATCGATAATGGCATGGACAGACGGACGGATAGATTGACAGGCCAAAAGGCAGACGATTATAGAGACGGACGGACGGGCAGAAATCGTTATCCCGAGATACGACCCCGTTTAACGACGGGGATATCACGAGATTTATATAAAAAATTGCCGATATTGATTACAGTTGCCAATTACCGGTATGTGATTACTTATCTTACACAAATAATAAAATGCTTTATTTTTTAGAAGATTCCTACACAACCCAGAGTACAAAGGCGATCTCCTATACAGCAGATGTATACATAATATCAACGACTAACCATAATTTATCTGATTACTTATATAGATTTTATAAAAGTTTTCGTCTGTTTGCATAAAGAAAAAAGACACGATAATAATAAAAATGGCATTGGGCCATACTAGAGTAACAAAACTATTGTTATTATTATTCTGCGAAAATTAGAATTGAGGAAATCAACAGCAGATTGTGTGAACTTAGCTATCGAATAGTCGCTTAAAACTCTCAGTGGCCTTTTTTATGCCTAAACAGCTTCATAGTTTTTGTATTTCCTTCCCAAGACGATTTCTCATTACGTAATAGGGTGAGAGAGTGAGTGAGTAGAATTTAACGTCGTTTTCAACAGTTTTTCATTCATATCACGACGGTGCCTACATGTGCCAGAACACGAGAGTGTCCACAGCCAAGCCAGTACATCACTTAGTCACCCATCCAAGTATTGACCGAGCTCAACGTTGTTTAACTTGAGTGATCTGACGAGAACCGGTGTGCCCAACGCTATACGCCTTACCCCACGTAATAGGATGTTTAACAAGTGATCAGACAAGAAATCCAAATACATAAAGTAGTGTATACCAGAACATTTACAATCTTTGTGAGCAGGACTTTAAATGGGGCAGCAAAAATCGGACAATATAAAAAACAGCGTTCAGCAGTTTCATGACTAAAATCACAAATGTGAGAATTTCTGTACGTTTTAATGCTATACTTATACAACTGGTGATGGAAACGACTTAAGCCATACGTATTATAAATTGATTAGTAACAAAGAGAGAGCGAGAAAGAGAGAATTACGGTTAAACGCGCGTTCAGCAATATTTCAGCTAAATAGCGACCATCAAACAAAAAGTATCACCTAAGTAAAAAAGAACACGTCCAAAGGAGACAATATAAAAGTGATACATACCATCTAAAAGTTTTCAATACACATGTATATACATTAAAATTTATGTAACAAATCGATTTCTCTCAAATAACCTAAAATTACCCTACTAAAAAGATCTTCTAAAGTAGCTGCTCAATATTAATCTCTTACAATCTCAAAATCTACACATTCGAGCAAAATATGTGTCACTGTGAGTTTCTCATGACATAGAATACACATCGGGGCTGATTCAGTTTTATTAAACATTGAAGCTTGTTGCCAACCTCAGCATCCCATAAAGATTGCACTAATTTATCATATAGGCACAGATATAAGGTCTGAAATCGCTATAGAGGACTCCATGATAGTTAAACTTGTAATCTAATGCTGTCTTGGCATCGGCATCCGTATATCATGAGATACCAACATGACCAGGTAGCCAATAAGAACAATTACAAACTGCGGTTCAATTCTACGTTGATATAACTTCAGAATGTTCAGGATGGAGGGTTGAGTTGTAGATCTATTCTTGATCGCTTGAAGACATGACACAGCCTGAGAATATGACATACTTTTTAATTGTGCTGGATCCGATATCTTCTAAAACCGTGAAAAGAGATTTGGTTTCAGCAGTAAAAATTAGTAACCGGATGAACAAATGCTTACGAAAATAATGGGTTACCCCTTCGATTTTTTCACCTGTGCGGAGTGGATTCAGGGAGAGTGAATTTCGAATGTAGACCGAGAGAATTCGCAAATTGGGGTTTATAGGACATGACCGAATATAGGTATAATACAATACTTCATTTGTGAGAAGTTCTACACAAATAGAAGTTTATAGGAACATGACCAGATACAATACTTCAACTGCCCCCTAGTTGAGAGAAACTGCCACATAATAGACGATATAGCTTTGTTTCTGTGAGGATATTGCATGTTCCTTCTAAGTTTCGTGTATTACAGAGTGTCAACTATTAGGTTTAAGAGGTTATATTTTATTAAATATCTAGTCGATATGGAGATCTCTTCCTTGTCTAGGGTAATAATAGTTTCAATTTGTTTTCCCGAAACAAACCAGTCTGGGTAATCCAGTTATTCGGTGACGCGGCTTGCAGTTCATCGTCATTCGACGTCCTTCAGTCATGACCTAGTTCCTTTCCGGTTCCCACAACACATATGACTTGTCCATCTCAATCTTGTTTACAAGACAGTCATGGAAAATAAGCCGACATTCATGATCACGCACATCCATAGAGGCAGCTAGACAGTTAGGGTAGTTGACACAATCGCTGGCACATTCTTGATGGCGAAGAAGGTCAGCCGGTGTGCCAGCATATACCGACATTGGTAGAACGCCTGGGTATGCATGGACACGGTAAGATTCGTCTGCAATAAGAATGATCTATTCAGTAGTGTTTCCATGATGGAAAACAGAGAGTACAAAACGTGAATATTCGATCAAATGAAAGCGCAGGATTATTAGTCACGTCTGTGTTCCAAACATAATTATCCTCAAATAAATCGATACTTACATCTTGTACTGTTGTTGAGTGAGGGCGATATCTGATATGGCACTATATAAAATAGAGAAAGGAAATGTTGCAGTTAGGGATAGTGATCACGTGATTCTACTTTCCTATCGTACTGAGTGTGGAACCATATAGACAGCTGTTGACATATGCTGTCATTCAATCTGGTTCAACAATCCTATTTGGCCTGGTCTTTTTGGGACCTGTCGAAGCCTGGAGGGAGGGCCATTTCGGCCCCCCTAAATATTTTCTTACCCCTTGAACTAGGGAGCTGAAACTTATCACACTGTAGTTTTGGGTCAAGCTCTATTCGAAGATGTAAACAAATCCAAGATGGCTTCTGTGATGACGTTACAGTGACGTCATTTTCAAAAAGGTATTTTTTTGGATTAGTCGGTCAGATTTTTTAAATTTTTTAATAAATTGGTAAGTAATAGTGTGCTTCGAAATAAAATAGTTTTTGCCCAGCTTTCCTGGCAGAAAAGCAGAAATTTTGAAGAAAAATGACGAAAACATAACTTTTCTGGTACCCACATGGCCGTCATTTTGAATTCACCAATGATTCTCTGCTCGGGGGTCATGCAAAAATGACCCCAATATGATAAGCTACAAATGTCGGCTCTCAAGTTTTTGTCGTTCCGGAGATAGGATAGAAAGTTTGGTGTGGGGATCATAATGGTCTCCCAGGCCTGGTTGGGTTCATGCTGTCGTTTTCCCTGTTCTGGAAATAACACCCTGGAGATCAAAGGAACCAACGGGTGATTTAAAAACCAGATAAGGGCACTCCCCTCTGAGATTCTCTACAGAGAAAGATTACAACTATTAAGGCTTCAACACAAATGATAGCCAGATGTTTATATCTGAGCTAGACTCTTGCTCTGGTCCTAGTGACAAATATATAGACTTCCAGGAATGATGCAGACTAGGCGCAATGACATTTGAACAGTGGAAGTCTCCAGATTGAACTCATTTCACAGAAGCTGGCCGCATACATAGCTTGTATCAGAATTGTGAAAAAGAACTCCTACTGTACTAACGAACAAGGCAATTTAAAAATAGATTGCTAAGAATGGGTTTGAGGCTTCTGGTCTAATCAAGGATGGTGTATCTTGGCCCTATGTGGTCTGATGAAATGTTCATGCTAAGCGATGTCAGTTTTGCAGGCCCTACCAACTCTATATACTTTTATCTCTCTATATTGTATAGCCTGTAGAAGGCCATCAATAAGAACTCCTAACTTTTACCCATTAATCTTATCAACAAGAAAATACACCATTAGTTTTATTATTCAAAATGAACGATGAACCATCACTCTTCCTATTAAATACATGTAATGTACTACCCAGTTCAGTGTGCCAGCAGTCTTTACCTTAATCGGTACCATGATCATTCAATTAAAGTGTAACTGTGGTACTTTTGCGATTTACAATGATAATCTTCCAAATTGTCAAATTTATAACCTGTTTCTTTTTTACGACTTTAATTTTAGCAATTGTGCAGGTCGGAACTTTATTATGTAACGGCACAACGCAACATTGTTACAAAACTGTTCCATTCTCATGCATTGCCGCGACGTCCCGCAGACGGTGCAGGACGCTCGAAATATGACGTCATTAACGTCATCTCTGACGTCAAAAGGGGCAATGCAGATTTCTCTCCCACTATAGAAAACTGCCTTTGTATCTTCTGAGACAGAATAAGAGTGAAATGTTGGGAGGAAACTTTACTACGTTTTGTTTTTCACATCGTTATCTTGAATATGACATATACTTACACAAGTTTCACTTAAAATGGAGAGAAAGAAACAGAAAGTGGGTTTTTAACGGAGCTTGTGTGTAAACTTTTAAACCCGATCTGGTCTGAGTGACTTGGGGTTTAACCGCAGCCTCGGAGTGGAGATGCGGGGAGAAGGAGGCTAAATATATTTTCGGTAAGCCTGACTATAAAGCTTAAACTTATCACTTGGGTGAAGCTCTACCAGAAAATGTAAAAACAAATCCAATATGGCCATTATGATGACGCCACCGAGACGAAAGTTTCTAGTAGCTATTTTTGGGCCGATTTTTGGATCCGAATTCTCAGATCTTTCATGTATGTAATTTTCTTCACAAAAAGTGCATGATCAATTAGTAAATACTCATCTGACTTTCGGGTCACTATTTTTCTCTGTTTCGGAGTACGAGGACCCCAATAACTGTGACTGAAGTGTAACTTTACATACAACCATGGCGGTTATCTAGCCTACAGCAGTAGTAGAAGTCACGGCTCTGTAGATGTGAAATATGCTGTCTGCATTGGTCATGGAGATGAATCCACTCTTAGAGTCTTTGGGTAATTCTACCCGAATTTGTGATAAATCTTTGTTCCACAACTTTTTCAGAAGATAAATTCGCACTTTCTCGGAGATTTGAACAGTTCTATTGCATTGATCAAAGAAAAAATAATATATTTAATGTTTTATAACAGACTGTAGTTTGCTTGATTTAATCTTTCCTATGGTTTACCCCGATGAACTGTCAACTTATATGATGTCCCAATTACAAGATTGGATACTTTCAGTGAAATTTCGTTTGCAGAAATAGCGTATGCCATCAAGAATTTTGACCTGTATATACAAAATTTATCTTATAAATAACAATATGTGTAATACTTATCTTAAAACCAAAACTATTTGAAGATTATTGTTTAGTTTTTACCCTGTCCCATGAATGTTGCCTTTACCGTTACCGGTACGTTCTATTGGTGTTGAAGACACATTAAAAGGAGGGGGTCCTGCCGCAATAATCACGTGATTAGTTAGCAGAAAATGTTTTCCATTATTGATCAGAGAAGGTTTCAGCGCGTACAAGAAAATGTCGGTCACCAGATTCCAGGTTGTATTTGATGTATTCGTCCGTATACCTTCAAATTGTTCAGGTATAATATATATTAAAATTATACCTGGCCGTTTCTCTCTAATTTATAAAAAAATATTTATATCACAATTCTTTCATGGACGACGGCTGAATATTGAATGTTAGATCTAAAACTTTGAGTAGTTTTCCCAAATTAACCAGTGAAGATCTCTTTATAGCAATGGATCATATTTGACTGGGAAGTATCCTATAGGCTATTAATGTTCTTTGTCGGGTAGTTATCAGATGCCATGCCCATAATAATCTTCATGCGAAGTGGTGTGCTTCTGGCACCTGAAGTCTTCAAACATTATATTAACCAAAGTTATAAATTGTCCATCAGTGTCATTACAGACAGACAGGGGCAACAGTGATGGGGAAATGTCAAAAATCACGTGTCAGGTCAACCACCCCTACTCAAGAACAGGAGTGATGATCGGCTAGTTACATAGATACGTGTCTTGTGAGGGTTTCTTGGTATTGACCGGTCATAATATGACTGGCTGAAAACATGTTTTAAGTGTCTCATAATCGGCATCTAAATACATCAAAACTCTCTCAAATTTACATCCTATTCCGGAAATCGATCTCTAAATGTAATTTAACGCTATCTCACCTCCAAACACTTGAACCTCGGTCCAACCGTTGTTATTCCAGCTATAGACTGCTGTGACGATTATCTTCACCCATTTTGATGCCACCGGCACCAGAGTAAATTCGATCAAATCGTATCCGTCGGTTCCTGGGATGTAAGGTATTGTTACCTGACAGAAAATGAAATAAGACCATACGTGAGTGAAGTTTAAATGTGGTTGATCGTGGTAAGCATGGCCTTCTGATAAAACACGATGAGATATATTGGTATGATTAACATTTCTACATGAAAAATAGATGTGACTCAACAACATTATTTCGTCATTTCGAACACATACAGCTTGCGTCGTCATCTTTACTGTTTGTTATATCTGAAACAACGTAAAATATGTTGAATATTCTTCCCATATCATTTTGTAACTTCCTGCTTGTACCAAATTCGTTCCAAAAAGGTCTCAACATTGCAGAGATAGGATGAGAATTGGACAATAGCCGATATTGTGTGTAACTTAATAACTACAATCTTCCAAATATCTCTCACTATCGCTAGAAGGGCTAACGAACGGCTCCAGTTAATACTATTTTCCTGATAAAGTTTAACTTCCACACAAAAACTACCTTTTTCGCGATTTCACCCATTTTCAACCTTGGCAAAATGCGACAGTTGGTACGCGTGATCTCCCGTGACCGCGTCATGTGCGCGTGGCCAGTTACCCGGGATTTGTAATGGCGACTTCGTATATTTTGCAAATAGAAAAGTACATGATCTGACACTTCTGTTCATATACACGCCCTGTCAATCTAACTATTTCCAGATTAAAAACTTACGCTTTGAGCTGACCCGTCCTCAAACTGGAAAGTAACATCTTTGTTCTTTTCCGTCCGGTACCATCTGTCCATTAAACTGATTTTGTGTATGAGATAGGTACCATCAAATTGGAGTAGGAGCCAAGCGCCCACGCCTTGTCTCTTACTTGCCCAAGTATTTCGTCCATGTGGGAAATCTGTGGAAAGATCAGAAAGCTTATCAACCCTGAGCACAGATACAGAGGTTCTAATGTGAAATTCGTGCTGATCAGTATTTCATTCACACGTAATGGGTGATTTTCACCAACGTGGTCGATATATTTGCATATACGATAATATTCAGATTCCGACCCTATTTGTTCAAATCATTTTAATTATGATCATTAAACCTCAAGATATCACACGGGCGGGATCCTGGTTGGTCTGTGGGTCACGCAAGTGTCTATGTAACTCGTCCAAATCGAACGAGTCAAAATACTCGTCCCACAGTAATAAATAACACATAATAGCTTACAGCAGGTATTGCGAAGATTTTGTGCCAGATATCAGCACTGGAGGTGAAAAACTGTACTGAATATTCGAGTACACTCTGGGCATGTAATATGAAGCCGAAATCCTATTTCATTCTACCTTTCAAAACTGACATGTGCGTCTAAGTGCGTTTGGATCCGCTCGCTGTAAAGTAGCAAAAATCAGTCATCGCTCTATTACATTATTTGCTAATGCAATTTAGATAATACCAGATAACCCATGCATCGCAAATTACAAGCGTCTGGTCCGTCATTCATAATTCAGCCGTCGTCCATTAGAGAATATCCACGTCCATAATCCAAAGACCTATTCCATATTCCATATAACAGTATTGGCACCAAATTCAAAAAGACAATCATATATACATAAACATAGGCTTGTTTCCTGCAAGAGAGAAGCGGTCAACAGTTTTCAATGATGCCGGCAAGACATCATGATGTTCCAAAAATATCAAATCCGTATCGCTGATCAGTATTCTTAATCCATAATATTCGTTGTAAAGTCGTCATCTAAAGAATGATGTATCTCAGTCACGCTTTGATTGCGTCTGTTCATATTAGTACCGTGAGGATCTTGAAGTACATGGGTTCATACGGCCCCTATCCCCGGGTTAAGCGGAATTAGACACAAGTTAAGATATGTAACGCCATAGATCTTGCAGCGCCACGCTCGTATTTTCTATCAGCATGCGATATGTATCGCCAAATTTGAGAAACTTGGTGGTGTAGCCCTGTTTTATAAGTTTCTGCAACAATGTTTTGTGACGTTGATTAAAATCGTCACGTTTAACACAGGATCTAGCAAATGCTACTAGGCGTGATATGTATATGCCATATGCATGTCCCACTGGAATATTATTGTCCAGAAAGGGACAGTTAACGATGTCGCAATTGTAATCATCTCTTTTGTCATACAGTTGACGAGAGAGAAGGTCCGCTTCATTTTTATATAGATATAGGTCTAAATCTGATGTGCCGTCAGGGCTATCTTTAGTTTCCTTCAAACCCAGTGAAGGTGGATATATATCCTTCACTGCGTCATTTATATAGCGATTATCCACAGCGAGAAGATCGTCTATATAGCGTTTGGTGAATGAAAAGGAACGGGCTTTGAATGGATCGGTTTTGAAAGCGCTTGCATATAGTCATATTCATAAGAGAACAGATATAGGTCAGCCAACAGGGGTGCACAATTAGTACCCATTGGAATACCTATATGCTGCTGATATACTGTGTTGCCAAATTTCACATAGATATTATTAATGAGAAATTCAAGCAACTCTATAAACAAAGAAACATCCCATGAATGATATCTCTGTATGTAGTAGAGCTAAAGAATGCTTTATGGCATCCGACAATAATATATCTACGATCAGTTTTCTTTAACACAGATACTATTAATGAACTTAGACGCGGTCAATAAGGTCCTGATGAGGGATTGTAGTATAGATAGTCGAGAAATCCCATGTGGATACATGTCTATACGGAATGTGACCTGTAGCATCAAGTTCTTCCGTAAGACATTTTGAGTTTTTCAATATCCACATACATTCAACGCCAGAGTTTTTAGAAACAGTGGCGCAATACCTTTCCCAAAATGGTTTTACATCCCGAAGGGCCCTCGTCAACAGAGCTGAAAGAAGCTTGGTGGTGCAGTTTCTACAACCAGCTATGAATCTAGCTTTGTATGGTGATTTATGCATTTTGGGGGTCCAGTATACTTTTGGTATATCATTATGTTTGGTTGGAATTACAAGCGTCTAGTCCGTCATTCATGATTCAGCCGTCGTCCATTAGAGAATATCTGCGTCCATAATCCAAAGACCTATTCCATATTCCATATAACAGTATTAGCACCAAGTTCAAAAAGACAATCATAGTATACATAAATATAGGCTTGTACAGATACCTCTTTCCCTGAGAAACGTTTTGTGATTGTTAAATAAATCTTCCAGAGTAACTGCCGTTTGAGAGTAAGTAGACGTATTTGAGGACGATATGTTTACACTCAATTCTTCAACCAATATTTACATATTAATATTATATTATTTGGAGCTTTGTCTGCTGGGACTATGACGAATTTACTCTGGAGATTTGCTAGAACTTCTTGCGAATTGTGGCTTCTCAGTACTTGTTTTGCTTGGGGAAGGATACTTCTGTCAATATGGCGGATTGTTTCAACGACCTTGCTCTTGGGGAGGTCCAGCCAATCAGCGAGTACTGTAGGTTCAACTTTTTCTCGCTTAGACCAATCAATAACGTACTGTTCCAAAGCAGACAGGACTATCTTCCGGTCGGCCTTCAGATTTATATTTCTCGGCTCTCTATATTTAGGTCCCTTCATCAGGAGTAATCTTAGGTCCTTATCACTCACCACATCAAGATCACCAGTCACAACCTGTTTGCATGGTGTATAGATAAAGTTCGACGATTCACAATCACAACTTTAGCCCCCGACGTGTATAGGTTCCAGTCAAACTCCTTGACAGCATTAGAGTAATTGAATGTTTTGGTGGCTGTAGATTTAGTATACTTATATGAAATGCAAGGAGGTTCTGTGAACTTAAAATAGTTTGGTACAGTGTTGCGGATCATTCAGGATTCGAGGTAAATTAATCATGTCTTTATTAATGACAGCTACGCATCGTGATGTTCTAATCGTAGAATCATTTATCATATACCTATCTGCCAAAGGCATGTGATATAGTGCCATCTAATAATTTTCTGTATCAGGCTAGTCTGATTTTGTGAATAGCCGGACTTCTTTTAAGCTCAGTGACCTTGATATGGCGCAGCGCCCTCTGTTGGGGAAATCCTGGAACTAACTTAGGAATGCAGCTGTAGTGTTACAACAACAACCACAACACATACGTAAAAAGCAAATAAAAAATATTTTTAAAAATCGAAAAAAAAATCTAATTTTTTTTAAAAAGTATCTATTACAACATCAATAGTTTAACAGTATTTTTATCGGTACTGTTTTTGGATGTGTGTTATCTGTTTCTTGCAGTTCGTTTACCGTACTGGATTCCATGCTCACTCACCTGTCACTGTTAGTTTACGAATGCAAATAATCCGAATCTACGTGCCAACATCTGCCCTGGATATATATCTTGTAAATAGTTCATTTCATCGTATTTTAGTATTCATGTTTGTTCCGCTAAAAACTCAATTTGCCCATGAATGATCCTAAACGAAATGACTTCTATGATCCCTGATGGTACAAGTGTCAGCCCCTCGGCCACAACAGTCTACGCTTGATCATGAAAACGATGGCAGACAAGGCAGATTTCTCTGGCCGAAAGACGAATCACAGTGCTCGCAAATGTCTACAAGCCGGTGTTGCTTCGACTACCATTATGCAGCTGCCGGGGCATAAAAATGTCGCCAGCATAAATCGGTACGCGGTGGCTTCCGATGAAATGCAGCAGCAGATGAGCGGAATAATCGCCAACTTACCTTTTACAAGTTCATCCATTCCAGACATCTCTGACCAGTACTCCCATGAGACATCCACTTCCAATACCGGCACATTATCACAGTCACCATCAAATGTCACTCCCCAAAGTCAGCCGTCCATGGTTCGTGATTTGCGCGTGTTCAACCAGTCCACTCAACAAACTCCTTTAACTTCTAGCTCTCAGACCACAGCTGGCGTATTTCACGGAGCAACATTCAATAATTGTACTTTGAATATAACGGTTCGGCAGTCTTCTGATTGAGAAAAACAGTTCTTTGGTTCTTTGTTGAAAGTAATACTGACCCTCCTCTCCCAAAAAAAAAGTTTTGACTTCGAATTTGGCGGTCACGTGAACATTCTGGGATTCCCCTCGCGGATTGAGATATGTAAAAACAGTATATGTGAAGTCACTGAAGAAAACCAGAAAATGTATCGTTTCATTCCCTGTGTACTGTATATTCAGACTTAATAACGGCTTTGTTCCTAAATATTTATTCTTATCTTTAACTTTATTAAGCGGGCTTATTTTCTTTTTTGTATCTGCGAAGCGGCCATTGAGAACATCGACGTATTTTTTCGTAAAAATATTTTACTTTTATCAAATTTAGAGGTATATGATGAATAGATCACGACGTTGTATCAACATCTCGTTGTCTGAGGTTGGACTGTGGTATCAGCCGAGCCCGCACCAACCTCAGACAACTCGATGTTGATACAACGTCGCGGATCACACACTATCATGATAATCTCTATGTATGACTTGAAGGGCTTGAGGTCCGGGGCTTCGTGAATGTTCGAAACGGTTTCAGATTTCGATTGATACGATTAAAACCGCTCGACGTATGAGACCGGGTGAGAGTGATTTGCTTAACTTGTTATGTGCACGAAACAACAGTATATTTATTTTGAGTTGTACTTTCAATCATTACTCGACTACCAGGCCTTGCTTTTCGTCGAAATTCACGGGTATCCAAACGGATACTCGCAATTTCAGTTTACGGGTATCTACCAGTATCCACTAAAGTGACGAAAAATTGAAGTGTGGAGATTAAAGTGGAATAAACATTTATGTACTCTTTTCATGTTTACTGTTGTTAATAGGATAATTGATTCTCACATCATGTTGTTCCCCACCGCTGTGTTGCCATTCGATTCACTGAGCTGATATTTGACCGTTCAATCAACTGTCAATTTTACTGTGATAGGATGAGTGGATAAACTTTCTCTTGAGCAACCACAATAACATGCAGCATGATTTATGAAATTGTGTCAAGGATTGTCTCCTTCAATTAATTTAATTTGGAGCTGTAATTTGGAGTCACTTCAAAATTTTCGATTTAAGGTTATGGACCTTGATTATATTCTCATTATGGACTAAAAAATAGCTCTGTCTCTCACTATGAATGTCACGGGTCACCAGCTCAGCTTCTGACTTCATTCATTACGAATGTTTATACTTAAGTGCTGCATATATAGTAATACCATCTTCATGACACCTAGCATATAACTTAAATATGTTGATGAATTGAACAAACACACAATATGAACTTAAAATTGAGTGATATAAGTCAAGAAATTACGAACAATTCCAATGAACACACATTTGAGAAGTTCACCACAGCACTAACTTCAGGGATTATAATGAGTTAATTTCGTGTTTTCGTCGTTATGTATGAAGACAAAACCATCCTTTACATTATCTGGCCATCCGTTGTAAGCCTGTACAGATATTGTCTTTCCTTTCGACATTTTCAAGCAGATTGGAATCAAGCCCTCTCGTGTCCTCCATGTTTACCGTTTGTAAACATCGACCATAACACGATAGTTTCCGCAATTGCATTCTCCTATGCACGGTTGTTTGTGTAAATGCCCGTAGCTACAGATGATACGACGAAAATCGCCCAGTACAAGAGAATGCACGCAGCTGCCATAATTCGTCGCCCACTTAGACGTCGTAAAAATATGAACTTCCGCCATTTGTAAAGCCTGCGGTCGATGATTTCTAGGTAAACTATCGTTTATTAAAGCCGAATATGGTTTTTTTGATAGACAAAATTTTCCCCAGACATTATTTTACGGGTATCCAAACAGATTCCCGTGAAGCGAATGAACGGGTATCTCCACGAGTATCGGATACCCGGATACCCGTCGAAACGCAAGGCCTGACTACGTGTAATTTAAATCCACATTAACCAAGTATTCACATACATTACTGCTATTACTGCTATGGAAAAGGACTTTCTGGAAACTTACGCTAAACTTCATACCAAATTCTCATTTCTATTTAAACTAGACAAGTTGGTCAGTTGTACCCTGTAGTCCCAAACAAAATGTTACGCTTGTATGTGCTATGATACATTATCTATAATATCCGTTCCATATTATTCATTAATAATCATAGTTATAGTCTCCTTACTGTCAATTCAACAAATATCTAGAATGGCTCGCATTTACCTTTTTCTATTCCATCGAAGGCTTTTTCGCATAATGTGAGACTGTTCTCTGCAGACGACGCACAGCACACGGCTCTGAGGGCGATGTTTTCTTCTGGAAAGTATAACTGAATTTATTGAATGTTGTAAAGCAACATCACATCTTAATAATGTAATAGGCATAATGTTTGCTAAGTTGGATGTTTAGTCTTCAACCCCTTTTGTGTGACACAATTCTTTCCGGGTTGAGACAACATTGTAGCTCTTCATTTCTGTTTGGTAATCGCGGGGATATCACTGTTAGCTACTGATCTGTTTAATTCAATCTTGGCAGTTTTCAAACAAAATGGTGCAATTTTAAAAAGCTTCTCCCGGAAAAGTGAAAATTGGCATGATTGTTCCACAATTGGCCAGAAATGAGAAAATTGTGTCGCAGATTTTTGAGGTATATCATTTATAATTTTCACCTTGTCATTTTATAAAGTCTTGTTCTATTTGAAAATAAATCCACAGAAATAAATCCTGGCCACAATTTTAAAAAATTCGGCACCTTTTTTATTAGAATGTTCACTTCCAGTCAACAATGTGACAAAGTGGGGGAAAGGCTGATTAGTTCTCGGAAAGCAGATGCATGAAAATGCAGGCACATTTCCATGTAAAGACATGCATAGAGTTTGACACTGGTTCAACCCAATGCTATTATATCAATAATTGTGGGAGCTCTGAACAGTAATACAAATTATTATGCGATTTGTATTACTTCGATTGAATATGCCAAATAAAAACAAATAATGTTTAAATGAAATGAAACTTACCTGCCATAGAATGTTGCACGACTAGGAACAACACTATAAGAGAGACGATCATGTTATTATCAAAGATAGATTCATTTATAACGTTTATCTCCGTTGAGGCTTGCATGTAACTGTTCTCAATGCTCACAACTTCAAGCGCCAGAACCGAAGTACGTTCTTTCAATGAACTTTTTCACAGTTACTCGTCAGGCTGATATCCGAAAACGTGTCTAAGCTCTAAGCCCGTTCTGTACTGTGTTATTTAATCGAAGGAATCGATTATTAAAGGCAATATACTATTCAGCAATTTCCAATCATCGCTGATTTGCCTGTGTAGCACCAAACACCCTGTCAGATCTCGTTGATCTCATTCTCCATAATAATATAATATGGTGGTATAAGTTTTTCGATTGCTAGACTGGCGGTCAATTTGCAAA
This sequence comes from Hanleya hanleyi, assembly GCA_036873755.1. Lineage (NCBI taxonomy): Eukaryota > Metazoa > Mollusca > Polyplacophora > Lepidopleurida > Hanleyidae > Hanleya > Hanleya hanleyi. The sequence goes on along the minus strand of JAVTVY010055642.1, from coordinate 22,334 downwards.
AGGATCGTATGTTAGGTTTTGTTGAATCACTGTTAAAATATTCATGAATGACATTTGTCTCGGGGCTTTCGGAAAACGCACGTTGTGATGATGGATCAATGACAGGTCGCGAGATACGGGCCTATCTTTGACATCCCCAACTCGATTATTTGCGATCTTCAGGAAGCGGTAGACTGGCGGTCAATTTGCAAAAGAATCGTATGTTAGGTTTTGTTGAATCCCTGTTGAAATATTCATGAATGACCTTTGTCTCTGGGCTTTCGGAAAATGCACATTGTGATGATGGATCAATGACAGGTCTCGAGCCTATCTTTGACATCTCCAACTCGATTATTTGCGATCTTCAGGAAGCGGTGCAGGTGCTTTATTGATGACAGCTACGCATCATGATGTTCTATTCGTAAAATCCTGTATGCCTTATCCAAGTTGCCACATGAACAGGTACAATAAAAGCGTACCTGAGATACAACTCATATCACGAATCGTTAGATTCTTGGTATGTGCTTTAGAATAGGTTAACCAGAAGAATATACTGTAAAGCCATGTGACTCTGTCAGTATGTCGGCACCCCTTCCCACTTCCCTTATATGTGTTGTAATTAAAGGGCTCGAGGCCCGGGGTTTCATGAATGTTCAAAACCGTTTCAGATTTTGGTTGATACGATTAAAACCGCTCGACATATGAATACCTGCTACACATGTTTCGAAAGATAATGATTCGGTTCCAATATGTGAAAGGGTTGTCGTTCAGATTCTTGAGAAGGGAACTGTTTTTAACTCAACCGATAATTTTTTTCAGAAATACAAAAAATCATTGCAGATTGCTAATCTCCGACCGGCTTGAAGTTTTCAACTTTTCAACTTCGTCTCATTTTTTCTCAACTTTTTTTTTTACATAAAACTCATGGTGTATTTTACGCATCGATAAATTCAAATCTACACTGATAATAGAATTAGGAAATTTTTCAGAAAGAAAATTTATTGCAGATTGCTAATCTCCGACCGGCTTGAAATTTTCAACTTTTCAACTTCGTCTCATTTTTCCTCAACTTAGTCTCAGAATTTGTTTTTACATAAAACTCTTGGTGTATTTCACGCCTCGATAAATTTAAATCTACACTGATACTAGAACTAGGAAACGCATCACTGGTTAAAGTTTAGGCCGCCAAAACCGGGAAAACCCTCTCGGTCAACGACAGAATTAACTGTGAAGTGCACTTAACAACGTAGTCGGAGATAGCCGGGTTACAGAAGCATGAGATTTTTATTTCATTAAGGCGGAGTACCTCATTAGTCCTTCTTACTAAACTAATATTTTATAACTAAAATTAACTGTTGCTTTCACAAAAACAACTTCACATGTTTAAAAGATTTTTATCCCTTTGTATATGCTCAGATAATAACGTAAAAAGAATGGGTGATTACTAGCGATTTTAATTTAGCTTGTTTTGCGCCTCACAGTTGATTCATATTTAATAAAATGAAAATGGGTCGTCAAGCTTGTGATGTCATTTTTGCGACAACCCGTGAAAGACAAGCATGCAATCATTATCATTAGATTACATACTGATAAAGAGATAATCCACTGGACAAATCGGATTAAAATTTAAACGATGGTTTTGTAGAATTCATTACTGTTCGGCGACTGAATACCACATACTTTAGAAGAGTGTGAATTGTCGTCTAACTTCCATATTTGTGCAGACTGTACAGACGAACTGAAGATGCACTGATTCTTGACGAAAAGATTCTGAAATACTGACACGTATACTTTTCGTAAAATTACATCGATTAAATATATATCTACTTGAATTTCATGTGTCCAGCATTATAGTATAGTAAATTTACATCGATTAAATACATATCTACTTAAATTTTCTGTGCGTCCAACATTATAGGATCATAGCAGTATTGAAAGTTGAACGGAAATTACGGAACTTAAATTACCGGGATTTGCTGTCACATGTTATATCCACTGAACTTGTTAAAGTGATCGTAAACCCTCAAGTAAAGTTTTCATCAAATGAAAGACCATTGCAAACAGTGTAGGAAAATATTTATTTTATTTTTTTACGATTTTATTACACAGAGTAAACTACAATTAAAGCATGGTGGTCTGTTGCAATCATATTTAGGTCCAGTGACGTCACACTGCCTTAATACATATATTTCAAACTTTGTATGCTCTTTTCAATACTTGATTCAAGCTTAAGGTGTGTATACTTTGAGTTTCAACACAGATTCACTGTTCCAATGTGCATGTTTCACCAAAATCTGGGAGATGGTGACTCATGAGTGTCAAGCCAATTTGAGTCTTGCATTTAATTTCCCAGATTTTGGAACATGCACATTGGAACAATGAGTCTGTGTTGAAACTCAAACTGTATGATAAATTAGTACCGGTAAATAAAAATCTGATGTGAAATAAGATATGTTTTGCCCACTTTTCCTCACATAAAAGCAAGAATTTTATTTTTTTTGAAAGCTACAAAGCATGGAATGTCAGCTTTCCATTTTTAGCCGTTCCGGTGATAGTGTAAAAAGTTTGGTAGGGGGCGATAATTCTCCCCTTAACCTGGTAGGGTTAATAGTCAATGAGAGTATTTTAACTTGTAAGAGATTTATTATCTTGGAGGACGAGCATAGATACAACTTAGAATTGAAATCAATGATGGGACATACGAAAATAATATCCATTGAAACATTAAACAGTAACTAGGGCGAAAAGCAGAATGGTTTACTTGGAAAATATTTATGGCTCGTATGACGGCTTCCAATGCGAACGATCGGCAGAAAAAAAGGTTGCCATTGTTGAGTTGATTCTGAAGAAATTCGTTGCTTCTAAGTGTATGTGTGGACGAGATATAGCGGCATGCAGTTTGATATATATGCTTTTCAGTCCAGTATTTTTTTGATCGGTGTAAAGGTGTCACCTGTGGGCATTTATGTTGCAACATAATCGCGACAGCCCATATCAGTTTGTAGTCGCAGATCTAGCATGAGCTAGACCAGTTTACCAGTATACGAGTTGTCAGAGCATTTCCATCATAGCGCTCTAGATTTGTATCTAATGCCGCTTATGCCGGTGCTAGGGGCCGTGTGGTCATATCATCCATGTTGCCACATGAACAGGTACAATAATAGCGTACCTGAGATACAACACATATCACGAATCGTTAGATTCTTGGTATGTGATTTAGAATAGGTTTACCAGAAGACTATTTCTGTGAAGTCATATGACGCAGTTAGTATGTCGGCACCTCTTCCCACTTCCCTTATATGTGTTGTAATTCATTGTAGTCATTTTTTCCACTGATATCGGTCTGTTGGTGCGGGTTCAAACTGATATGGCAGTACTTCAAAATGTCCATTTATGTCGTCTATTGCGATAATATAATCTTTATCGGTGATTTTGGGTCTTGTTGCCCTTAATATGGCGATATATGTGAAGGAGTAAACGCCCACTAACATGTTAATATATACAGCTCCCTGATACGACTCACTAACCCGACAGCGTCACGTGGTTAAAAGATAGCTCAGCTTATTGGCTTGTTCAGTTGTGAATATTGGGCTACATAAACTCGCAATAAAAATCTTAAATACCACCAGTTTTTTTTATTAGGACTAACAATTCTGACACAAATTCTAGATAACAAAAAGCTTAGCTCTGGGTTACTAGCGACCGTTTCAACATTGTGCGCTTTTCATCTAGTAAACTACCATTTGAATAAAGAATACAAAAGAATGGCAAGGATTGTATATGAAGAACATCATGGTGTCTTTCTGTCCCTTTTTCTGAAAACCATTTTTTTTTCATGCATATTTCAAATTGATGCTAACCGTCGTATGGAAAAGGCATTTTTCCTCTGTGGACGACGGCTGAATATTGAATGTCGGAGCTGACATCTAGCACAAATGAAAATTGCCGTGGTTCATCACTATAATGTAAGAGAAAACCATAGTCTCTATCTGTTAAATCCAATGTTCGATACATTCAAATTGATTTTCTGTTCTTCTATTTGTCTCATGCCTTTTTTTTCCATTCGTAAAATGGCTACCTTGAAATATTTTCTTCTGTTGATGTTCTTCTAAATCAAATATATCCCGAATAGGTTCCTCTCTGTGCCTGTGATTGTTTGTCAAATGTATGTCCTATGTATTCCATCTATTAAACCACCATAACTCATTCCATTATCGCATCTGAGGAAGTGGGTGTATATCCACCAAAGCTCAGGCAATATAGGCATCGCTTTAAAGGTGTTGACTTTTCTAAAGTTTTTTTCATTCTTCCGAAACTAAGACGGCTACTTCAGTTTTCAAGTTGCCACATGAACGGGTACAATAAAAGCGTACCTGAGATACAACACATATCACGAATCGTTAGATTCTTGGTATGTGCTTTAGAATAGGTTACCAGAAGACTATACTGTGAAGTCATGTGGCTCTGTCAGTATGTCGGCACCTCTTCTCACTTCTCTTATATGTGTTGTAATTCTACAGATGCTATAAGATGTCCCATCTAGGTCTACCGCATAGAGAATTAGTTGTTCATTTGTTAGTATGCGTTGAATCCATTCATATTACATAGAATCGATGTACATGCACACGAGTGTCCAGGTACAAGGAACAAATTATTTACCTATCCCTATGTTAAATGACATGATTTAATTGAAAGAAATCTACTTCACTGAACACAAGCGTCTCTGCGTCCATAATCCAATAACCTGTTTAGAATAAAAGCATTAGCACCAAAAACAGAAAACAATCTTTGCATACAAAACCTAGACTAATTTCCAGCAAGAGAGAAGCGGTCAACAGTTTTCAATGATGCCGGCAAGACATCATGATGTTCCAATAATCTCAAATTCGTATCGCTGATTAGTATTCTTAATCCATGAAATTTTCTAAAAAGTCGTTATCTAAAGAATTATATATGTCAGTCACGCTTTGATTGTGCTTGTTCATATGAACATCATGAGGAATTTTAAGTACATGGGTTCATACGACCCCTAGTCCCTGTTTAATCGGAATTTAAGAAATTTTGCTATCAACATGTGAAATGTATCGCCAAATTTGAGAAACTTTGAGTGGAGGCGCCTGGTGTCATAACCCTGTTTCATAAGTTTTTTTTGCAATATTGTTATGTTACGATTAAAATTGTGACATATAACGCTGGATACAGCAATTGCTACTAGGCGTGATATGTATACGCCATATGCAGATCCAAGTTGAATATTACTATCCCAAAAGGGAGAGTTTACGATGTCAAAATTAAAATAACTTCTCTTGTCGTCGTCGAGAGAAAATGCCTGCGTCATTTTTTATGGAGATATAGATCTAAATATGATGTGGCGTTAACGTTATCTGTAGTTTCCTTCCAATCCAGTGTATGTTAATATATATCCTTCACTGCATCATATATTTAACCATTACCAACAGCGAGAAGATCATCTATAAGCGTCCGGGGAATGAGAATGAACGAGCTTTGAAGTTATCGGTATTTGATAGCGTCTGCATATAGTATTCACAACAGAACAAATATAAGTCTGCAATTAGTACCCATTAGAATACCTATATTCTGCTGATATATTATGTTGTCAAATTTCACATGGATATCATTAATGAGAATTAAAGCATCTCTATAAAAAAAGAAACATCCTATGAATGATATCCTTTGTATGTAGTAGAGCTAAAAAATGTTTTATGGCTTTATGGAGACCAGATCAATAATTCCCGGATACTGTGTTTAGTCACAATAGGTTAGTACCGTAATCGCCTAGACTGTATGCAAATATGGTGTCGACCCGTTCGAATTTGACTGAAACAAGGACATCTGGGTCTTCAGATTTCTACTTTTTCCCGGTTGAAAACAATTCTGGACTTCCATTGGCGGTAATTTCAGTGCTCGTTAGTTACTCGGAGGATTTACATGAAATTACACTGTCAGATATTTTTACCTACCGGATTTCGGCTACGATCACTTTATATGAATATCAACCAATCGTACAGCTATTTTGTCCCATAGTCCGATACATTCAGAGTACGAAATTCCTCGACAGGCGGAATCGGTTCCTATTTCTGTCAACTACTTTTTGGTTCAATTCAACGAAGCCGTAGCACGATGTACCATTGCTTTACCAATGTGAACCTTTCTGTCGTGTACCATGACTGTATGATGGTTCACCACGATTGCTGAAGCCGAAAACTGTGTCATTAAGGAGTCCAGAAACTTTGACTGTGTGGTAATTCACCAGATCGTGAATGATGTGAAGACCCTAGACAGTGATCAAATATTGTCGGAAATGACAGGGCTGATCGACAAGGTGAGGTCAAAGTGGATGGATGTTAAGGTGATTGTCTCTCTCGGCACCGGTCGTTTTGACAGTTCCTTTCTTCACTCTCTTACGCGTGAAGTGAACATAAAACTGCAACATAAGCTCTTGAAAGCATACGCAAATGTATCGGTATCAGACAACAGTAACCCTTGCTCGCGGGGTACGGCCATTCATAAATTCTTTGAGAAGGATGGAATCCACCTGTCCAGTGAGGGGAGTAGCGTTCTTGCTGTCAACTTAAAAGTAGCACTAACTCAAGCATTGAAGCTTGACCAAGCACCTAGAGTTTCCGAATTACCGAGTCGGTACCTTGCAGAGGAAAAGTCCCGAAATTACCGGGATAATAAACCGCAGTATCGGCCCAGGAGCCCAGCAGCCAGCTGGGAATCTTCCTTCGCTCGGAAAGGAAGCTGGGATGGTGGGAACAGCTGGGGTGAGTGCGTACGGCACAACAGCAGGGAGGATTCATATAACCCGTCCGATTCTTGGGGTCCACGCCACCCAGAGCAACACTATGGAGAGTCAGACTGGGGTAATTCACCTAGTCAACGTTACCATAGTTACCGGCACAGATCTCCACCCAGATACATGTATGAGGGTTACCGCGGTTTCTGAGTTTGATTCCAGGGTCACTCAACTGTGTAACTTGGTACCGGTAGTTACATTTGACATTCGAGTTAACAATAGTATTAATCTAGTTCTTATAAGAATTAATTAATTAATTCTTATAAGTTTTTATAAAGTTTACAATTACAATTGATTATTCAGTTTACTTCGGAGTATATTGTAACTACTGTCTAGCCTCGCTATAAGGCGCCCCGATATAGTGCTGGGCGGGTGCTGTTGTGTTCCCCAAATTAACACATGCATATTATTCAACCCTTTTGTGAGGCTGTAGGTCTGTGGGGTGGCTCAAACTTGGTCCCCCAATGACAGTGTTATAGCGAGGTTACACTGTATTGTGTTTCAATTAATTGTTGGTCACCAGTTCTTTTCTTACAGTACTATAAATCATTCACATGAATAATACATGTACACATTGCTCTTCATTGATAATGAAGTTGCTTGTCCTTTAATTAAATAATTGCAATTGTTCAGATTGAATAATTTGACCATACATATAGCATGGTTCAAATATTAAGTGAATAAGTTTTTGCTTGTCATGTACGTTATTTTCCTGCAGTATGTTAATGAAACGTGCACTTAAGATCTGCTTTTGGAATATCGAAGGATTAATTACTCGAGAAGTAAATAAACTTAATGATAAGGATTTCTTACATGAAATCAGCAGATGTGATATAGCATGTTTATCGGAGACCCATTGTGGTTCAGAAGTTTCACTTTCATTACCTGGTTACAGAATTCAACATTTTCATAGGCCACGGGCCAAAAAAGCCACTAAATATTCTGGTGGTATTGCCCTTATATACAAGGATGACCTTAAGGATGGAATATGTATTGTTGATAAAACTGACGATTTCATTTGGTTTAAATTGGACAAACGTTTCTTTGGTCTGTCAGAGAATACCTATATTGCTGCTTGCTATATGCCTCCAAAGAATTCGACATATTCTAAACGTACTGAGAAAGATTACATGAATGATCTGTACAATTATGTTGTGAAATATGCCCAGTTAGGTCAAGTCCTATTAGGAGGAGACTTTAATGCTCGAACAGGTAGTATGGTAGACTATATTGATAATGATTATGATGATCGTATGGATTTGGACAGTTATATATGTGACACTCCACCGCCTTTAAGATATAATCAAGATGATGTAGTCAATGATAGAGGGAGACAACTCCTGGGTCTATGTTTGAGCTGTCAACTCAGAATTGTTAATGGTAGATTTCTGGGGGATAGCATTGGAAGATACACTTGTTTTGAACCACAGGGCTGTAGTGCAGTTGACTATGTTTTAGTTACTGATGTAATGTTGGCCAACAAATCTGTTAGATTTTTTCAAGTTAATGCATTGATACCTCATTTATCCGATCATTGTTCAGTGTCTGTTAACATTCGATGTGGTTATGCTACAAGTCAATCCACTGTTAACAATGTACTACTAATGCCCCCGAAATATGTCTGGGATGTGAATAGTTCTGCTGATACATTTCTTTCAATGTTGTCATCACCTGATATACAATGTCAGTTGAATAGTTTTCTTACTAATGATTATTCTAGCGATGTTACACAGGCAGTCACTCATCTTAATACAATTATTACATCAGCTGCTAATAAATCTCTATGTAAGAAAGTATGTATCTTAAAAAAGAAACGAAATTCGAAGCCAAAGTGGTATGATCAGTCACTTTCCAAAATGCAGCGTGATTTAAATCATAAGGCACAGCTTATGCGTCGTTATCCTAGAGATCCACAGGTACGATCATCTTTTTTTACTCATCTCGAAAGCTAAAAAGTATTTTCGAAAGCTAAAAAAGAAGAAGAGAAGGTCTTATAAAGAGGACTTGATTACTCGACTTAATGATCTCCAAGAGAGTAATCCTAGAGAATATTGGCAATTATTAGATAATCTGAAGAATGGCAGTTCAACCGATAAAGCTGAAAATATTCCCCCTTTTGAATGGAATGATCATTTTACCAATTTGAATAAGTCTAAGAGCTCTGTAGATATCTTCGGTATCAACCCAGAGATGATCTCTTTTTCAGAAGTAGATAATAGAATAACTCCCAATGAAGTGTTGGCTGCAATTAATAAAATTAAAAACAACAAGGCAGTTGGTTTAGATAGTATCATGAACGAAATGCTCAAATATGGCCAGACCGCATTACTACCTAGTTTGGTAAAGCTATTCAATCTTATTTATTCTAATTCTGTTTATCCCAAGTCCTGGTCGTGTGGTTACATTATCCCAATACATAAGAAGGGGAACTTGTATGACCCTGGTAATTTTAGGGGCATTGCCATAACTAGTTGTATTGGTAAAACTTTTAGCTCTGTACTTAACAAGAGGTTAGAAAGTTATTTAGTCAATAATTGTATTATTCCAAGAGAACAGATAGGCTTCTGCCCTGGTAAGCGGACAACAGATCATACATTTGTATTGAAAACATTGGTTGACAAATATAATGCACAGTTGTCTAAACCATTCTACACCTGCTTTATCGATTTCTCTAAAGCATTTGACACTGTTAGTCATGCAGGTTTGCTGTATAAACTTATCGATGTTGGAATAACTGGTCATTTATTCCGCATTATTAGAAGTATGTATTCCCAGGTTGAACTACAGGTTAAAGTGAGCAATACCCTTACTGAGTCATTTGTATCAAATGTCGGCGTGAAACAGGGGGACAACTTGAGTCCCTCCTTATTTAAAGTTTTCTTACATGACATAACAGATATTTGTGATGCTTCATGTGAGCCAGTATCATTAACTACTACTCCCCTTAACTGTTTATTGTTCACCGATGATCTAGTATTAATATCTGAAAGTTCTGAAGGTTTACAACATAGTGTAAACAAGGTTCACGAATACTGTCAGAAATGGGATCTAACTATCAATTATGATAAAAGTAAGACTTTGGTTATGACCAAGTCTGGTAGAACTGTTCACTGTGACATAGTGTATGGTGGCAAATCACTTGATCAAGTTCAGTCATATACTTACCTTGGTACCACTTTTACTCAATCTGGTTCCTTTACTTTAGCTCAAGATTATTTGTACAAGAAGGGATTGAAAGCCTTTTTTCATCTGTCTAAATGCTTCGGTTCTTCTATACTGGACATACGTACTTGTTGTCACGTATTTGATCATACTATAAAACCCATTCTGTTATATGGATCAGATGTTTGGGGATGTATTAATGCAAAAAAATGTCTGAACAAAGGCTCTGATTATTTATTTGATGTCCTTGAAAACATGTATTCTGAGAAGTTACATCTTAGATTTTGTAAGTATGCTCTAGGTGTACATTCCAAAACATCTAATGCCGCTGTACGTGGTGACATGGGGAGATTCCCCATTTCATTTGATATTATTATATCTATGATAAAATTTTGGATTAGATTGTGTAATCTAGAAGATGATAGCTTGGTTTCGGAAGCATATAAGCTTTCTGTCTCCCTTCACTCTAGTGGCAATATCTCATGGGTAGGTTCAGTCGAGGCGGTTCTGAATTGCCTTGGTATATCACATTTATCTCCACGGGTGACTAATATTCCCCAAAATACTCTCATTAAGAAAGTACAAACGTCCATCGTTTCATTATATAAGCTGAAGTGGACAAGAGATGTAGGATTTAAAACTAACATGGTAGGTGATATGTCTAATAGGACGCAGTTCCATGTTGTCAATAACTTCAAATTAAGAACTTATCAATTGTATAAAGGATGTTTTAAAGCTGAACCCTATTTATATACCATTAAGGATCGAAGGTTAAGGAGCTCTGTATGTAAATTTAGGCTTAGTGCCCACCAATTGAACATAGAAAAGGGCAGATATAAAAACATTCCTATAGAGAAACGGCTTTGTGAATTGTGCAATATGAACAGCATCGAAGATGAAATACATTTTCTACTCGAGTGCCCTAAGTACAAACTGGCCCGGGATGACCTAATTTCTATTGTCAACAAGGTCTGTTCCTCCTTTTTAAATTTATCATTACATAATCAGTTTATCTGGATATTAAGTTGTGAAGACTTTTCTGTCTGTAAAGCTCTGGGTTCATATCTATGTTGTTCTTTTGAAACGCGAGAGGCTAATATCTAGCTGTGTCCAGTACATATGGAACTGCGATGACGAGTATGACGAATACTAGGGATTCTTCTTGGTACCATTATCACCTTTAATGAACCTTCGGATAAAGTCATATAACTGTCGGTCGCTGAAGTGTTCTATAGCAGAAATTAATGAGCTGTGTAGTCTTAGTGACATATGTTTGTTACAGGAAACCTGGCTACTGAACAGTGATCTTGGTATCCTTAACTCCATACATTGTGACTTTTACGGGCTTGGCGTATCGGCCGTTGATGACTCTGTCCTATCCACAGGGAGGCCTCATGGAGGTGTTGCCATCCTCTGGCGTAAATCATTTGGTAATAAAGTCGACTTTATTGACTATAACGATCCTTGGATTATCGGTGTGAGTATTGTGTCGGGCAACTCCAAATTACTAGTGATATGTGTATATTTGCCTACTGACTCTCCGGAAAATCTAGAGTCTTACATTGACTATCTCGGCAAGTTAAGGGCTATTATTGAATCGAGTGATATTCCTAATGTAATTATTGGTGGTGATTTCAATGCACACCCGCCACGTGCTTTTGGTGCTGAACTGAATAATTTTTGTTCCGATTATAATCTTTGTATTTCCGATGTTGATCGCTTGCCAATTGATTCTTACACTTACATAAGCGATGCACATTTAACCACGTCGTGGCTTGACCACTTTGTTACTTCTGTTAATGTGGATCATTCTGTGCAAATCGGTTGAAATTTTATACGATTTTATTTCTTCTGATCATCGACCGATATCCATATCTATTTCGTGGGACGTTTTGCCTACGTTACATAACATATCTAGTCACTCATCAAACCGCAAATCCACTATTGATTGGAGTAGTTTGTCTAATGATGATGTTTATATGTACAGTACCACTGCTGCGCGTCTTCTCAGTAATGTATCTGTTCCCGTTGATGCAATCTTGTGTGATAATTCCAACTGTGAAGATGAACATCATGGCGATATTTCCAATTATTATAATTGTATTGTGCATGCCCTATTTACCGCTGGTAATGAGTCTGTGGCTAAGGTTAAATCCAATCGTGAACATGTTGTACCGGGTTGGAATGATTGTTTGTCTGAATTATATGCTCTATCTAGAATTAGCTTTCTCCTGTGGAAGGAACACGGTAGTCCTCGGACCGGTGACATTGCCGACCATATGCGCCGTACTAAACGGCAATTTAAATATGCTATGAGGTCTTGTAAAAAAGAAGAGAACAATATTCGTGCTGATAAAATGGCTGAGGCGTTTTCTAACTATTCTTCCAATGATTTTTGGAAAGAGGTTAAAGCAACCAACTCAAAATATAGGTCATTGCCTTGCCGTATTGATCAGGCTGAGGGTGAAACTGATGTTGTTAACTTGTGGAAAGATAAATTTTGTTCTATTCTTAATGATGTTACCACTGATACTTGTAAACTCGAGGTTTTAGACACTCTCCGTAAGCATAGGAACACCACCTCTAGCGTTCCCATTGTTACCCCGGACATCCTCCGCGATCTCATTGGAGACCTGAAGAGGTGCAAGTCCCCTGGTGTTGATGGTCTGTGTGCTGAGCACTTAATGCATGCCCCGGAGTCGTTATGTATTCATTTGTCTTTTTGTTTGAACGCTATGCTATTCCATGGCTACGTGCCAAAAGAACTTACTTATGTCATTATAAACCCTATTGTCAAAAATAAGTCTAGTGATATAACTTCATCGGATAATTATCGTCCTATTGCTGTTGCCTCGGTTATATCTAAACTTTTGGAATTGTTTCTGTTACGTAATTTTGAGTTTCATTTGTATAGTTCGGATTTCCAGTTCGGTTTTAAGTCTGGTTGCTCCACTGACCAGAGTATATACGTGTTAAAAGAAGTTGTAAACTTTTATCGTACGAATGGTAGTCCTGTTTTTATATGTTTTTTGGATGCCAGCAAGGCATTCGACAGAGTCAATCATTGGGTATTGTTCAAAAAACTTATTGACCGTCGCATCCCGTTGTGTATGTGGTGTAATATACAACAGTTTGCCGTTAAATGGGGGTCTACCATGTCATCCTTCTTTTCTGTTTCCAATGGTGTTAGGCAAGGAGGTATTCTATCTCCTTCTTTATTTGCTATATATTTGCATGACCTTGACGTTACTTTAACTAAAGCTGGTGTTGGTTGCAATGTTGCTGGACTTTTTATTAACCATTTATTGTATGCAGATGACATGTGTCTGCTGTGCCCTTCAGTTAAAGCTCTAGGTATTTTATTGGATCATTGTTCGAGTTATGCTAGCTCACATGATATCATATTTAATACAAAAAACTGTGTGTATGGTTCTTTCCCCAAAAGGATATAAAGATTTCCACCCGCCAAGTCTTCAGTTATGTGGGTGTTATCTGAAATACGTATCTTCTTATACATACTTGGGTCATATTATATGCAATGATTTATCTGATAATGACGATATACAGTACCAAAAACGGAAACTTTGTGTTCGAGCGAACGTTTTGTTGCCGAAATTTCATTTTTGCACCACTGTAGTTAAAAAGGGTCTGTTTAAGGCATATTGTTCCACTATATATTGTTGTCAGTTGTGGAGTCAGTATTCCAAAACTGTTTTACGTGATATGAATGTCATGTATAATAATACATTTAGATGGCTTATGAACCTTCGAAAAAGTTGCAGCGCCAGTGCCATGTTTTCCATCAACTCTGTACCGTCTTTTAATGAAGTCCTACGTAAAGCTGTTTTTTCATTTAAATGTCGTATTATACAGAGTGACAATAATTTACTGTATACAATACGTGAATCTGACATGCAAGTTTATTCCGATTTGTACTCCAAATGGAACGCTCTACTGTACGTAAATGCCTGTAAATAATGAGTACTTGTATATATATTATATATACAACTGACTTTACCCCCTTCCCCCACTTCTCTTCTTCATTACTTGTATTGTATGATATGGATGTTTTCTCGTCTGGAATAAAATCATATTATTATCATTATTATTATTATATAAAACATTGTCAGCCTTCATGTTCTAATATTGAGGTACCGCACATAACTTAAGGCTTATAGTTAATACTGGTGTGATTGTGTAACTTCTCTCACAATGTCAATCAATTCCAATGAACTCTAAATGATTCCCTATGTGATTTCTCTGTGATTGTTTGCTCCAAATGGGGCGCATTAATTTGCAATAAATATTCTGATTCTGATTCTGATTCTGATTCTCCATCATTATGTGCCGTAATGTTACTTTGGGATAATTTTACAGCTCTATGACAGTAAACCACAGCGTGGCCTTGTTTTGCTATGTTATACCATACTTACAACACATATAAGGGAAGTGGGAAGAGGTGCCGACATACTGACTGCGTCACATGACTTCACAGAATAGTCAGATTGACATCCACATTACATTATGGTAACTTTGGCTTCAATATTGCTTCCATGTGGCATAATAGCTTTCATGTGGACTTGAAACAGTGCGACATATTTTCAAGTATTCCGGAAAAGGAGCAGCAATTTATCTGATAGGTTATCTAAATATAAGATCTATAAACTGTTGTGTGCAATAAATGATTTGGAAACATTGAAGCCGAGCAGCTGTGTAGTAAGGTTCCTATGATAAAGCCAGATTATGCAGATAGACGTTTGGCCATGGATGATGCGAAAATCTGTATATAATCATTCATAACTATTGTCAAGTTACGCAAGGGCAAAGGAATTGCTATCATGATGTAAGAAAGAACAATCGCTCTGGTGTAAATCGGTCTGGATTGGTCTGTGCGCAGAAAGGCTGGAACAGTAACTCGACAATGTTACATCCGGTAATTCGGGTATCCGGTGTTACATTTTCTTCCGCGCAGAAAAGATATGAATATGACGTAGTACATAAGAAATTTCCGATCACATTGACCTGATATTATATCTGATTACGGTGTCATAGACCGCGGACTGGACGCTGCCGTTGAGTGAGCATGAGTGGTGGACCGACTTTACATTCTCGCTTTTTCGCCGCTATGGGCAGTCATATTTGTATCATTCAGGATTGCCGCATTGTCGTTCCCGTTAACTCAGTCGTTGCTGTATTGAAAAGAACGCACTGATGTGCACATACATTAACGTCGAAGATGGGCTACCGGACGGTAGACTGACGGACGACGCTGACAACAACAACGTATGATGACCGAGAATGACCATGGCAGGTTTGGCGGAATAGTATAAATTTCAGAATACGAAGATGCTTAGTTGCAATGAGAAGCGCGATGATCCAAAATTGGCAAATATGCAAACACGTGAGGGCGTGATGCGCGAAGTTGCGATGGGATAGAAACGAAATTGTTATGCAACGATGAATCACAGAACTATATATGCACTTCAACACGATGAGACTTGATTGATATGAGAACAATCAATAATTCCCCAAATACCAAAAAACAGGTCGGCGAATGACATACCTATAAAGGTAATTACTCTCCTTTAGCTTTTATATAGTGTTTAGGCATGTTCAAACTGTTATGTTAGTAACATGATATTGTATCTCCTGACTACCTGAGTTATATAACCTGGCTTTGAATTTGTATTCTCACTGAAGAACATCGAAAGATATAAAAGTACTTTGAGGAAAATACACTGAATTGCGAGAAAACGTTAGAGGTTAAGATAAAGGTTTGGGAAAAGTAAAAACTGCCAACAACCACATGGCTCCGATACACATTTTTGCTGTACTAAGCATTTTCAAAGAGCATACCGGTTTAACACACTAGTACTAAGTTTCTTTAACAAGCTCAGTCCTGATAATCGTCTCATTCGCGACGTTTCGTTGATCTCCGGTGGCAGTAATCTGGCGCAATGGTAGATTTCCGCTAGCCAGTTTCGAATCTCCTTAAACAGGATAGATATTTATTATACCACTTTCAACGAGTAGTCAGTTTTCTGCGCAATTTTTTTTTAAATAAAAATGTGAATTTTGAATTTTACGATTTGAGTTTGATATTTGAATATCATAAACCTCGATTACCGTTGAACATGCGCGATGGAAAATTAATTATATTTTGGATGTCAATTTTATTGAGAAAAGCCTGTAAAAGGTTCTTTTTGGCCTAGAAATTGATTTTGTTCCTTTTTGGAAACGATAACTTTTTTATCTATGGCGGACCACGTGGTCATCCGGTAAAAACGTACATGGAAAATTCTGTACTCTCATCGAACATATTTACATTTAATAGTAGAAATCCGTTTTCCTCCAATTGAATGTGACAATAATTTACTATGAGATATTCGATACTTTTTTATGAACATCACATATGTTGTTGGAGTTTTATGCAAGAGGTGGGATCTGACGACTCAAAAGGGTGAGTGAGTGAATAGAACAATATTTCAGCTATTTCGCGACGAATCAACTAAGCACCGCCCAGTCAACTAAGCACCACCCAGTCAGGGTTCGAAAATGATGCACGATGCTCATCCATTAACATCATGAGTTGTTTGAGCTGATCTGTCATCACAGCTTCCGAGCTAGCATATCTAATTTCGCTTAAGCCGGTACCAGGGACCGCGTGGATACTTCATTATCTCCACATGAACAGCTGCAATAAAAGCGTGGCTGAGATACTGAGGCTACGTCCGAGAATCCACCGTATTCTTGGGTTTGAATCATGAGTTGTTTGAGGGTTGCTTTCCTGTGGAGTAATATGGTTGCTTGTTTGTCGCCAGATGTCGTCAATTTTTTTCCACCTCTTGCATATCGCTCCAATTTATTACCCGTATGGCGGACTGTTAATCCCCGAGGCCCGCCCTCTGTACATGTCACTAGACAAAAATATGTAGGTTTATTGTTTTGGTGGGACATTTAAGCCGTACGATGTCGGGCATTACAGGTCAGTTCCTCTGTGTATACCCCATGTTGAGGCTTTTACACAATCAGACGTCAACGATGCTCATCCATTAACATCAGATGAGTTGTTTGAGCTGATCTGTCATCACATCTTCCGAGCTAGCTTATCTAATTCCACTTAAGCCGGTGCTAGGATGTCTGAATGAGAGTATGAATGTTTGGTGCCGAGGGATGATTTCCTGTGGAGTCATATGGTTGCTTTTTAGTCACCAGACGACGTCAAGTTTTCCTCTATTCCCCTATTAAATATCTAGTTCTCGTATTTTCTCTAACCAGCCATATGATGGAGTATGTCCGGTCATCGCATCGTCGCATTGCAACTTCGCATCGCAACTTGGAGCATCGCAGCTTTGCGTATCTCATCGAAACTCCGCGCGAATCGCATTGTAGTTTCGCATTTTGCTACTTGTCTATTCTATATAATTCCACAAAACCTGCACTGACCCTTCCAGACCACCATTATAACCACTGGGAATATATAGGCCTACGAGTATTGATTCTGCATAGTTTTCATGACTCTCCAAGTTGAATTCGAACAATAAAGAATCTGTTTACTTTCAAATTGTATGCAAAGAGTTATCTAAGTTGATGTCCAGATTTTTCTTGTCGTCCACCTCGCCTATGTAGGTCACAAACCTTCATTGCGGATTCTGGGTCAGGACTTGACTTTCGGTGAACATTGATTGGCGATTATTTCTGACTGGGCCAGAAATGGTCTGTGACGTATTTTAAAATGTTTCTATAATATTTGACACTCAAATACATCAAAACCACCGTTTCAAATTTTAATCGGAAAAAAATCTGGGCTAGTTTGATTGGCACCTCCGAAATTTACCGTAAGGTGTCTGGCTGGATGACCCTATTTCTGGCGGTCTTATCTCGAAAAACTGGTGGGGAATGTATGCTGAATTTTCCATATGATTGAGCGGAAAGGCCAGGCTACCTGGTGTGGTTGGTCATTTGTGGCGGCGAATATTAGGGAATATAGTTTTCTCAAGATGTGCTCGGCCAATTTACTACATATTAAGTAAGGCGAATATTTAGTGGTTTGTGACCTGTAAGACTAAAACAAAAATCGGTTTTTCTCTCTTGTCACATGTGTAAGTGCCTTTTTCCTCCAGAGAGGCACAGAATCAGATATAAATGCCTATTTTCAGCCAATTTGTTTCTTGTCCAGGTCGGATAGAATGTTATCAAGCCTAAACGTATAATTTTTAGTCTATTGCGGGCGCCCGAGCTGGTATTTCTTAGTTTACAGCCCAAATTTAACATTGCTTCACTGCTATAAAGAAATTGAGTTATCGTGTCAGTACAGTTATTCTCAAGCCATTCGTCGATATATTCTGTGCTGTGAAAACGTTTATTTGCGCATTCCGTCTATTGACTCCACCCCCACATCAGCGATCGTTCTGGTCAGTAAGCTCACACATTAAATTAGGTCAATATATTCAGAAACTTTAATCATTGCAAAGTAATACTGGTCTGGTTTGTCAAATAACTGCATGAAAAAGCATTCATCGGATTCTAACTGGAGATATGATACAAATTAGTGGGACATTTTAGCTTTCATTCCCCCTCTACGATGGGGGGGGGGTCGGTTTTGTGTTAATAATCGTTATCCCATGCGTGTACTACATTCTGGGGACTAGAGTTAACGTCAGTAAGTGTACAAATTAAAAATCTAGAAAATAACTTATTGAATAATCTTTTGGGGTGAAATATTTCAATCAGTGTTTGACTACCCAAGGGTCCATATATTAAGGGAAATATCACTTCAATGTGACAATCGATAACTTTGCGAATATTCGAAGCAAGACCTTTTATATTTGCATATGTATATGATTGTTTGTTATTGGTTCGGCCACACACAGTTTATTTGAATCTAAATATTTACTTATTTGTAGGTCACAAACCTCCATTGCGGTTTCTGGGTGCCAGATTATTATTAGTACTTGACTTCCGGCGAACATTGATTGACTATTATTTCTGACTGGGCCAGAAATGGTCTGTGACGTATTTTAAAATGTTTCTATAATATTTGACTCTCAAATATATCAAAAACACCTTTTCAAATTTTAATCGGAAAACAATCTGGGCCAGTTTGATTGGCACCTCCGTAATTTGCCGTAATGTTTCTGGCGGTCTTATCTCGAAAAAATGGTGGGGAATGTATGCTGAATTTTCCATATGTTTGAGCGGAAAGGCCAGGCTATCTGGTGTGGTGGGTCATTTGTGGCGGCGAATATTAGGGAATATAGTTTTCTCAAGATGTGCTCAGCCAATGTACTAAATATTAAATAAGGCGAATATTTAGTGGTTTGCGACCTTAATGTAGTCCACTGGTGATTTTGGGGGCCATTTTCTATGTTTTTCACAATAGATTATCTCCATTTCCTAGGTTAAGAGATTGGGATTTCCTTTAAACTTTTTCTAGTTGAGAATTTTGCGCAGCAACGTCCATCTAATTTGATAAATTTTGATAGACATTGTGATTATCTTCAAATAGTTGGAATATAAGAACAAGTTAAATACTATTTACATGATCTTTTCATGAACATGAACATAACCAGGACTATTTTCCTGTTTTCTTGAATCTAGGGTGTGAAGAAGCTAGAACGTTTTAATGTCAGCTGAAGGCTTTGAAAAAAAACATGAGCAACATGAAAATATGAGTCTCATGTATACCCGCTTGGTCGTCATTTGAATTTGACAATTATATTCTTAGCTGAAGATGTCACAATAAAATCAAAATAAGCATAATATGATACTCTGAATGCTGACAATCTGAAACAGTTTGTACTCTGGCTTATAAATAATGCGTTATACGAGTAACATAAAAATACAGAATCGGCGTTAGGCGGCAGGCCATGATGCGAGACCCATCAGTTCTAACACTCCACACAATGAGCTAAGAATAGAACTTCACATTATGCGAGCAACATGAAAAAACAGAACTTACAACGCAAGGTGGTAGGCGATGAGATACCTCCGTTTTGAGAAAAATGAACAATGAGCTGAAAAAAATAAAAAATGAAAAACATACAGAAGCTTGATTATAAGAGGGCCCCTCTTGACCGCCCTTTTGTATTCGACATTCATATTTTCATCCTGGAGAAATGCAAGTAGATTCAAAATGAGTGTAAGGTGTTCGGATATGATCAGCGATTCATCGGTTTTGATGTTTGCATAATGAGCCAGGAATAACGCATTAAACTATGAGCAGCAAGAAAGAGCGTGAATTTCAATGACCCCACATGACCGCTATTTTCAATTAAATGGTCATTTTTTAAGCTAAAGATGTTATGAACGGATTCAAAAGAGGTGTAAATTGGTAGCGTTAACAAGTTGTCACGTTAAGCAAAGAATAATACGAGCAATCTGAAAAATCGATTTAACCATCATAGTTGAAGCGGAAGATTTACAAATAGGCGTAACGAGTAACGAGGCTCTGATGCGAGATTCCTTGGTATTAACAAATTTGCGAATTGACCTAAGAATAATACCTCGACTTAAACGAACAAAGCGATCTTTGAATTTTAAATTTGTTCATTAAATTTTAGCCTCAAGTCTATGAAAATAGGGAGTAAAGTGATAGGCTATGGTCTGAAACTCCTCGATTTCAAACAAGCACATCGAGCTGAAAATAGTCCTTTGAGTTTGACTTGCAACACGAAAGACTCGAGTTTGGGGTTTTGTCGGTTAAAATGACAAAAATCGCCAGGTGCATATACATTTGACAGCCTCTACCTATATTCCAAATATATCCCACTAGCAAACAAACAGATATCGAAAAGACATGCATCAACCCACATAACAAATAGTCTCCAAAACCTCAGGGAAGAGTTTCAACTATGCTTCTATATTTCCGGTAATGAGGATGTTATCAACAGAGAAAAGGATAAAACGAAAGCGTTGTGCGAAAGTAATGTCCTTCTGGAAACATGTTTTAATAATTTCAAAATATTATACACAGCTTTCGTTTAACCTGTCTAACTGGGATTATACCAGCTTCATTAATCACAGTTTTTGTGAATAAACAAATATTTCATATGAAAAAGGAACAGCAATCGTTGTAATTTTGAAATTGTCCCTGATTAATAAATAAAAAGTATTCCCGAATATCTTAATATATAGTACATCAGTATTATTAAGATTATATGATGATTTTGATACCCATATCCCAAAAAACCCTTAATTTCAAGATTTACCCAGACATGGATATAATCCGCACTTCTTTCGGAAGTTTTCAAACTAAAGCATTCTAGTTTTCGAAGACATGGTTGAATATATCCGGAAGTTTAATAAAGTTTGACCCAGTAATGTAGCCTACAGGAAAATTAAAAAGTGAGAAAATTGGATTTTCACCTGACATTTACAAACGACGCCTTAGTTATCTCACGTCATTAACATTAAATCGAATATTCTGATATCAATATAATCAGTGACCAATGGTGATTATAGATATGCCACATAGTAAACATCCGTGTACACAATACAAAAGTGATTGTTTGTTTGCTTAATCGTCCCCTATTTTCTGTAGAACCAGTTTTTTAAATCAAGTATACTTGCTAGAACCTCTATATATATATCAAGTCTGACCCTGGCATTAATGCTGTGTTGGAGTTTTGCTGCTAGACTAACTGGGGGAACATGTGTTGAGAACTTCAGTACAGTACTCGTCTATCAGGACTCTATTGATGAATATTTCTGTCATTCGCTGTATTTCTCAAATAACCTAGAATGTGAAACTGTATGATGATATTTAATCAACTTGAGCCTCTATAAACATCACTGTCAATATGTGGTGCTAATTGGAATTGAATTTTCCTGGATCCACCAGAGCACAGATTCTTTGTGATGTACGGTTTTTATGTTTGAATTGAAAGTTACAAACTTGAAGACGCTCGTGATCGGATGTATACCTGTAAACGGATACGACCGTATACTCCCGTACCGTACCAGGTGAACTGTTTACTTTAGGCGATGTTTCTCAGCTGTCCAAGTTCAAGTTACCAACAGATAAATAAGCTGTGCACAAAAGGCAAGTAAATATATGTTTGGCATCAAAATAGAAATGAGAGAACCAACAAAGAGTATCGCTATCTCGCATTCTAGGTGATGTATACACAACACCAGACCAGGATGTTACATTAAAGATATCACCTGTGGACAACGTCCAAACCCCACCCTTATAACCAAATGTGATGGTATGTAACGGCCAGAATTGCTATGTCTGTCGAGCTATAAAAAACCCCACACTTTTACTGATTAAATACGGTACTTTATCCGGCATCGATGAATACAGGATACTGATATGCTGAACTACTGTCTGTCCCAGATAATATATCCGAGACGTTTTCGGCGATATTTT